>PVIR01032939.1:0-18408 GCA_004026965.1 Petromus typicus | reverse complement strand
GGGTCACGGGTGAAATTAAAGAAGAAATCAGACAATTTCTACAGTTAAATGTTAATGACACTAAAACATCTTGGAATTTATAGATCACAGTGAAAGAAGTCTTACTAGGGAAATTTATAACAGCGAATTCCCATAACAAGAAAACAGTGGACTCCAATAAACAACCTAATGCTATACCTCGGGCTCAAATAAACAACCTAATGCTATACCTTGAGCTCAAATAAACAACTTAATGTTGAACCTCAGGCTTCTATAAAAGAAGAGCAAGTCAAGCCCAAAGCTCATATGAAGGAGGAAATTATAAAAATCAGAGCAGAAATTAATGAAATGAAGTCTAAGAAAACAATACAAAAAATCAATTAATTGAAGGGTCAGTTTTTTGAAAGATTAAATAAAATCAACAAGTCCTTAGCCAACTTTATCAAAAAAGGAAAGACTCCAATCCATGCAATTAGGAATGAAAAGGGTAAAACCACAAAAGATACTACACAAATCAATCAATCTCTACCTTTGAGAACCTGTATTCTAATAAGATGAAAAATACAGAAGAAATAGACAGATTCCTAGATAAGTATGAATTACCAATTAGAGAACACCTAATACTGCTACTCCTCAAAGTCTTTAAGGAAATTTAAAGAGAAGCAGTACCCCAAAATTCATTTCTGGAAGTAAGTATTACCCTGACTACAAAATCAGAGAAGTAACCAACCAAAAAGAAGAATTACAGGTCAATCTCCCTAATGAACATAGATGCAAAAATCTTCAATGAGTTACTGGCAAGTGCAGCAAATCATCGAGAATGTTATACAGCATGACCAAGTTGGATTCATCCCAAGGATGCAAGGATGGTTCAACAAATACAAACCCATAAGTGTGACATACTATATTAACAAAGCCAAGGACAAAAAGTATATGACCATCTCAATAGATGCAGAAAAAGTGTTTTGACAAAGTTCAACACCCATTCATGGTAAAACAAAACAAAAAAAACCCTATAGTAAGTTTGTAGAGTTGTGTGTGTGTGTGTGTGTGTGTGTGTGTGTGTGTGTGTGTATGTGTGTGTGTGTGTTGTTTTGTTTTGTTTTGTAGGGGGTGGGTAGATGATCTTTATCTCAATCTGATAAAAGCCATCTAAAAGAAAGCAAGAGTCAGCATCATACTAAAGGAATAATAACTGAAAGCTTTCACTCTAAAATCAGGAATAAGACAAGGATGTCCCTGTTACCACTCTTTGAACATAGTTCTGAAAATACTAGCCAGAGCAACTAGACAAGAGAAATAAAAGAAGTAAGGCTAGGAAAGGAAGAAGTTAAATAATCTTTATTTGCAGATGACAAGATACTCTACATAGAAGACTCCCAAAACGTCCCCAAAAGACTTTTAGATTTGATAACCAAATTCAGTGGTGTAGCTGGATACAAAGTCAACACTCAATACTTAAGAGCCTTCCTGTACATGAAGAACAGATGCACAGAAAGAAAAGTTAAGAGAAAAAAAAATCCCTTTACAATATAATTCAAAAAAAGGAAATACCTACAAATTAGTTTAATGAAAGGAAGTAAAAAAAGACTTCTACATTGAAAACTGTATTACTCTGAAAAAGAAGATTGAAAAGTGTATCACAAAATAGAAAAACATCTCTTGTTCTTGGATAGAAAGAACCAATATAGTGAAAATGGCCATACTTTCAAAATTGTTAAACACATTATATACAACCCCAATCAAAATCCCAATAGCACATCTCACACAATTATTTTAAAAAATCATAAAATTAATTTTGATCCAGAAGAGATCTAGAATAGCAAAGGCAATTCTGGGCAACAAAGGCAAAGCAGAGGGTAACACAATCCCTGATTTTATGCTACAAAGTTACCATGATTAAAAACAGCATGACACTGGGCATGGTTATGCACACCCACCAGCAATCAGTACCACATTCCACAGGGCCAAGGCATGGTGGCTCACGCCTGTAATCTCAGCACTTGGGACGCAGAGGCAGGAGGATTGCTGAGTTTGAGGCTGGCCAGGACTATACAGTGAACTCAGGGCCAGCCTGAACTACAAAGCAAGACCCTGCATCAAAAAAACAAAACAAAACAAACAAACAAACAAAAATCCCAGCATGATAGTGGCAAAAGAAAAGACCTGAGGATCAATGGAACAGACTACAGGATATAGAAACAACTCCAAACATACTCATCCACCTTATCTTTCATGAAGGAGCCAAACACTTCTCCTGGAAGACAGACAGACTCTTTTTTTTTTTTTTTAGGTTTTTTGAGACAGGGTTTCACTTTGTGGTTCAGGCTGGCCCTGAGCTCAGCCTCAAACTCACATCACAGAAATCCTCCTGCCTCTGCCTCCCAAGTGCTAGGATTACAGGCGTGAGCCACCACGCCTGGCACTGTGGTATGTGGCACTGGTTGCTGCTGGGCGTGCGGCTCCACGCCCAGTATTGTATGTGGTTACCGGGGATCGAACCCAGGTCCTTGCGCTTGCAAGACAGGTGCCAGAACCACTGAGCTAACTCCCCGGCCCCCAACAGACAGACTTTTTAATAAAGAGAAAACTGGCTTTCCACATATAGAAGACTGAAAACAGATCCATATCTTTCACATTAAACTAACCTAAAATCAAAATAGATCAAAGATCTAAATATTAAAACAGAAACACTAAATCTGATGGAAGAGAGAACAGATAGAATACTTGAGGACATTGGAATAGGCAAAGGTTTCATGAATAAAACCAAGACAAAGGAAACACTACAAAGTATAAACAACTGAGACATTATCTTATTAAAAGATTTGAATTTAAAAAAAAAAAAGCTTTTGTACAGCAAAAGAAACCAACAGAGTGGAGAGGCGACCCACAGCATGGGAAAACTTTTTTTAAAAAAACTATTTATCAGATAAAGGACTATTATCTAGAATATATGAAGAACTCAAAAAATTAGATCCCCCAAATTTAAAAAATGGGCATCTGAAATGAAAAGAGACTTCTCAGATGAAGAATAAGAAACAGTAAATAAATATATGAAAACTTGTTCAACATCATTGGTCATTCATAAAATATAAATTAAAACAACTCTGAGATTCCATTTCATGCTATAAAAAATGGAAGCTATCAAGAAATCAACTAATAACCAATACAGGAAGGACCGTGATAAAAAAGGAACCCTTTTCCACTACTAGTGTGAATGTAGACTGGTGCGACCACTGTAGAAACCAGTGTGGAGAGTCCTCAAAAACTAAAACTATTTGACTTCTTGCTATCTTCCTGAAAGAATTAAAAGCATCATACCACAGCGATATATGCACACTTATATTTACAGCCACACAGTGTATAATAGCTAAATTTTAGAAACAGCCCAAATACCCCAAATACTCCCAACCCAGGAGTAAATAAAGAAGATGTGGTTTCTTTATACAATGGAATACTACTCTGCCATAAAGAAGAATGAGCTTCAAAAATTTATAATTGAATGGATAGACCTTGAGACCATACTCCTAAATGAAATAAATCAGACAGACATGTTTCAATACTGCACTGTTTCTCTGATATAAGAAATCAAAAGTGGACATAAGGACTGACATATATAACTGATGTTGGGAAATGGGAAGAAAATGTTGAAATAGGAAAGGGAACAAGGGAGGAGGGAGGGAGAAGGGAAGAGAAAGAAAAAAGTGAAAACAGAAGGAAAAAATGGAAACAGCTTTTGTACATACAGAGGGGAAGGAGCTCAAGGGGGAAAATGGAATAAAATAAAATAAAATGTATTACAGAAAAGAAAAAAAAATGATCAGTGTGGTGGAAGGGATAAGGAAAGGCTGTTCATTGGGTACTGAGTTACAGTGAGAGAGCAGCATGAAATTCTGGTGTGCTAATGAATAGTAGTACAATAACTACTGAAAACAATTATGTACAGTGGTATCTTGGTTCACAAACTTAATTTGTTCCATAATTTTAGAAAAGATGGCCATATTTGTGTTTGTGCAAGAAAGATGGCTATCACTATTTTTTTTTTTTTGGTAGTACCAGGGCTTAAACTTGGGCCCTTGTGCTTCCAACGTAGGTGCGGTACAACTTAAGTTAAATTCCCAGCCTAATGTTTGTCACACAATCTAGAGTTTGCAAACAAAAAAATTCACTGAACACTTTTATTTGCAAACCAGATTGTTCACAGATAAAACTATCTGCAAATTGATGTATAAGGTATCACATATTTCAAAAAGCTAGAACAAAGAAGTATGAATCTTTTTATAAATGTTTGAGAAGTCTGGTATATTTACCTTTTGAGAATATTACATGATGTATATCTGTATCAAACCATCACATAGTACCTTATAAATATGTACAACATTTATATTTTTATATACTAGATTAAAATATTTAAAAATAATGGATAAAAAGACCTGGAATCAGAAATGTTAGTCAAAATAAATTTACCCAGCAGGTATTTTAATACTTACAGAGTAAGTCAAGTCCAAGTTGATATTTTCTGGAGTTGTAACTTGTTCTCGTTGTCGCACCAGGACTCTCTCTTTTCTTCCTGCATCTTTAGCCTTTTCTAAGGCCTGAAATCAGATTAATCTGAGCACTCATCAACTTTTATGCATTCGAGAAATATCTACACCAAACTTGCTGAGAGCATTTTCAAATCATGGATTCCCCAGGATCTCCCTCAGTTAAACTTCCCTTAGGGAGAAAAAACCCTAGAATATTTATTTGAACTATAGTTCAACATCATAGAATTGCTTGTGTGGTTTTTCCAGGGAAAGATGAAGGATGAAATGAGTACATCTGCTCCAACTCAAGTTTCTCTACCATACACCTTCCACCTCCTATAAAGTTGAACCACAGACATCTTCTTTCTTCCAAAGTCAAAAATTACTAATTCTCTTATTAGAGCTCATAAAGCAGTTATAATTTCAGGTTCTCAAAATAATTGCTTTAGTAAAACCTTAAGGCCTCTCAATAGCAAAATGAAAATATTTATCTGTAAGTGCTTGTGCATATGTAAAAGCAGAGCTACTCGGACCTCATTATCTTAATCTTGAATTCTACTAGTTTATGAACTTACCAATTTTAAGTCTCCACAACTGTTGGCAATACAGCTTTCTTCTACCAATTCATTTACTTTCTTCTCTAATTGCCTAATTTTTTCTTCTGGACTTTTAAAGAAAATGCAGAAGGAATGTAAGTTGTTAAACTACTAATAATCTACATGAAACCAATTTATTTATGTATTTTTCCCCCAGTACTGGGATCGAACTCAGGACCTTGTGCTTGTGAAGCAGGTGCATTGCCACTAACCCCTCTTAAATTACTTTTAATTTTGTTTATTGCATACTCTTAAACAGAAGGTCACAGATAAAATATATGTTTGAAGGGCACAAAAGAGCAAATAGGTTGTTTTAGTAACTACATTGTATCATTATAATTACAGTTAAAAACACTAATAAATATATAACAACACAAAGCTAAATCTTTTAATAATTTCATTTATTCCTCATAATAATATTAGATAGAAGCTTTCATTATTTCTACTTTACTGAAGAGAAAACTAGGATTTAGAAAGTATTTTTCCTAACATTACAAAAATAATTACATTACACAATCAGGATTTAGAACCAACCAGGGTATTCTAGGACCTTTGCTATTATATAACCACACCTCAAGAGAAGTAATTTTTCTTTCAGATCATATGGCAAATGAAAACTTAACTTTATGGCTAGGAAAACTGAAGCTCTCATAAAAAGATAAAAATGACACTATCAGAAAGATACTACAGAGAAAATTTTTAACAAGGTAGCAAAGTTTTTAAATTCTGGCTCCATTAAAAGTAAATTATTTCAGGGCCGGGGAGTTAGCTCAGTGGTTCCGGCGCCTGTCTTGCAAGCGCAAGGACCTGGGTTCGATCCCCGGTCACCACATACCATACTGGGCGTGGAGACTCACGCCCCACAGCAACCAGTACCACATACCACAGTGCCGGGCGTGGTGGCTCACGCCTGTAATCCCAGCACTTGGGAGGCAGAGGCAGGAGGATTGCTGTGATGTGAGTTTGAGGCTGAGCTCAGGGCCAGCCTGAACCACAAAGCGAGACCCTGTCTCAAAAAAAAAAAGTAAATTATTTCAGAACTGAGGGTAGAGCTCATGGCAGAGTACA
Organism: Petromus typicus; assembly: GCA_004026965.1. Lineage (NCBI taxonomy): Eukaryota > Metazoa > Chordata > Mammalia > Rodentia > Petromuridae > Petromus > Petromus typicus. The sequence continues at coordinate 12,239 of PVIR01032939.1, read as the reverse complement.
TGCTTAGCATGCATGCGGCCCTGGGTTCCATGCTCAGCAGTGCAAAGAGCAAATTATGCCCAAATCTCCACATCACGGATGCTACCAGTTTGCTTCAGCAAAAACTACAATACTATGAAATGTATCAATCCCTAAACACAACATAGTTATCAGTTCTTTTTAATTCTCTACAATGGACTTTCTAATAGGACAGAAATAAATGAAAGGGAATAGCTTGGTCCATAGTATCTTTGGGGGAATCCAAGTCTAAGACTAAATCTTAGAAGTTCATAAAAGTTTAAAATTTTAACTCAACAATGAGCATAACAGATGGGGCAGTTTTACAAAAGTTATAGAGTTCTATTTTTAAGTTGTCTGAAACAATCTAGTAGATGTCTTTTTTAAAATATATTTTTATTGGTGCCTTTGAATTTTTACAAATATTGGATTTCAAGTGGTATACATAATTTTGTTTTTCTATGGCTTAATATTATTCCATCATGTCTTTAATTCTTTTGGAATATACCCAGAAGTATAAGCTGGATCAAAGGGTATTTCCCTTCTTAATTTTCTGAGCAATCTTGGTGCTGACTTATATAGTTGCTACTCTTGTTTACCATCTCACCAACAATGTAAGAGTGTTTTTGTTTTGTCTTATTTCGTTTTGTTGAAACAGTCTTATAGTATAGGCTGGCCTTGAACTCAGTGATCCTTCTGCCTCAGCCTTCAAAGTGCTAGGACTATAGACAAACACCACCATGCTGAGCAAGATCTTTTTTCACCACAGCCTCACCAGCATTTATTATCTTTTGTATTTTTGATCATTTTGTATTCTTGTATTTTTTTGTATTTTTGTATCTTGATGAGGGTAAGACAGAATCTCATGTAGTTTTGATTTATACTGCCCTAATGATTAAGGATGTTTAGTATTTTTTTCATATATTTTTTGATCACTTATATTTCTTTTGAGAAGTGTTTAATCGATTTGCCCACTTACTGACTAGGCTATTTGATTCTTTGAGTTCTTTATATATTCTAGATATTAATCCTCTAAAGAGTAGCTGGCAAAGCTTTTCTCTCATTTTGTAGGTTGTCTCTACAATCTGTTGGTAGTTTTCCTTGTTGTGCAGAAAATGTGCAGTGTGATGTAGTCTCATTGGTTGATTCTTGCTAGTATGTCCTGTGCTGTTAAGAGGCCTACTCTGAAGTCTGCCTGGGCCTGTTGTTTCAAGTTTTTCCTCAGTATCTTCTTCTAGCAGTTTCAAATATTCTGATTCCATACCTAAGGCTTTAAGTCTATTTTGATTTGATTTTTTTTGTACAGGGTAAGAGAGAGGGATCTAGTTTTCCTTTTCTACATACAGATAGGCAGTTTCCCCAGCACTATTTGTTAGAGGCTGTCCTTTCACAAAGGTATTTTTTTCTTGGCTCCTTGGGCTGTAGCCCTGTGGGGGGTTTTGTGTGTCTTCTATTCTGTTCAGTTCTATTGGTTTTTTTATTAACAGGGCTTTGTAGTATAATTTCATATCATGTATTGTGATGCCTATAGCTTTGCTCTTTTTGCTTAAGTCCACACATGCTATTCTTTTGGATTTCTATATGAATTATGTTTTAGGTTAAATCCTAGACTTTTAAAAAGCTATTGTAAATGCAAATTTTTATCTTTCCCGGTTAAGACTATAAATATATAAAAATTTATAAATGTTGGCTTTTGTACCCTGCAATAAATTTTTAAATGGTGCTTACAGATTATTAAATTAAAAATATTAATATAAAATTTCAAAGTAAAAGATCTGTAAGAGACCTTTATGTCCATGACAAATACCTAGAAAATGATAATCAATGTGTGGATACTGTCAGATATCTACTTAAAGACAGCCTGCCTCCTACCCTTATTTCTTGAATTCAGAAGTCAAACCAATCTCTGGCATCTGTGATCAATAAAAGTGTCATGTCAACTTGAATAAGAACTGCCTAGTTAATTAGTAGAACTCTGAGTACGTCTGTAGTTGATTGACATGTAGGTGGCAAACTGAAAATGTGGGTGGCATCAACTAATAGGCTTTTAGCCCAGATAGAATAAAAAGGGAAAAGAAGAAGGAAGTCTTGACCCCCTTCTTCTGAGGGGTTTCTTCACCATTGCCTTTGGAGAGTGGTCTCTAGTTCTTTCAAGTTTCCGGCTCAGACTATTCAGCTATCTACTACAGACTTTCTGACTTTCCAACATGGGCTCACACTGCTGACTCAGCAATGAGTTTTCAGCCATGGACCTGAGACCATTATTGGATTCTCTGGCTTTCCTACATGCAGAGGGCCATTTTGGATTCTTCTACATAGAAGGCGCCTAGAATTCTTCTCTTCAGATCCAGTGGTGACAAACCAATGGCATGCATGTTATTTTTTTTCTAAGACAAAAGATATTAATGTAGAGTTGTTTTTTCTAAACTATCACCTCAGTATTCATGTTTAATTGCAGTGTTGGTATTCTGAAATAAAAAGGTGAGTTTACAGTTTGGCACTCAGTCTCTAAAAGCTTCATCATCTCTGCTGTAAGGTGACCTTATAGATCAGTAGTAACCACATGTATTTTTCATGTTAATTCTGTCCTCAATGAACCCTAACCAATAGAACATCTCCTTCCCTTCCCTAGGAGTTGGGACAACCCTGGGAAGTGATATATTTCTTGTCAATGAGAAATGAAGGCATACCTACTCATGCTAGAGAGCATCTGCAAAAGTTTTCTTTCATTTTTACAAAGGAATGAAATTGGAACTTAGTGCAGTCAGGCTTTCTCAGGTAAGTGGAGACTGGGCTCTCATTTCTCTTTTGGCATTATGGTGACAGGCAGACTTTTAGGAAAGTCAACAGAATCAAAGAGAGTCAAAGCATGGCTGGCAGTGAGCAGTTAAAATTAATCATCCCTAGAACTGTTCTTTCTTCAGACCTTCTGTTGTGTAAAATAAGGTTTTTATGAATTATGTGTGTGTTTTAAAACTTGTCTCCCATTTTTAGCAGCTGAGAAAATATTAAATGGCATATTTAAATAAAAGGATATACTTTTATTAGCAAACATGTTGTAATTAAGGATACAAAATAAAACTGACTTTCTATATGTATTTTTGTTTGTTTGTTTTTGAGACAGGGTCTTACCTCGTATTTCTGGCTGGCCCTGAGCTCAGCCTCAAATTTACATCACAGCAATCCTCTTGTCTCTGCCTCCGCCCTTGCACTTACAAGACAGGTGCCAGAACCACTGAGCTAAATCCCCAGCCCCTGTTTATTTGTTTTTACTTGGGTTCAAACTCATGACCTTGTGCTTGTAAGCCAAGTGTGTGAACCACTGAGCTAAAGCCCTAGCCCAAACTGATTTTCTATATAGGTTTTGCATTAGCTAAAAAAGTAAATTATGTAACTATACAATTACCTCAAATACTAGGATGAAGAATTATAATTCAAAAACTTGTGATATACAGAAGCAACCAGTGTAATGGTTAAAAGCATGATCTCTGAATGAGGTTAATCAGGTTTGAATTTCAGTCCTTCCCTCTATTAGCCTTGGCCAAGTCAAGATCTGCATGCTCCTCCATGAACCTTGACAGTTAACAGTTCTATCTTTATTTATTTAGAACACTGCCTGCACACACAGGACTCAGTACATGTTATCTCTGATTATTATTTATAAGACATACATATCAAGGTTAGATACCAGTAAATTGTGCAGCTGTGTGCATTTACCAGCTGTCATACTACAAAGCTAAATTAATTTATAAAAACTAAATTGATCAGGTTGAGGATGTAGTTCAACACTAGAGCATGTGCTTAGCAAGCACAAGGCATTGGGTTTGATCCCCAGCAGTATACATACCCACATGAATTAAACTGTTCAACAGTAACATGACAGACTAGCTGGCTATGAATGGGCTTGATATTATTCTTTGAAAATGTCCTTTTAAAATAATCAGAAGATCTAGCAATCCTAGTTGGCCTTCAAGAAAATCAATATTACTGGCTCCCATAAAAAATAGATATTTTCAAGTCAAATAATATCCTAATAAAACTGCATAGAACATACGAGACTATTTTTAGATTTGATTCCTTAGCTACCACTAAGAATGAGGTATGATGTTTTGATAACTTACCTACCAACACAGTTTTAAAAATTTATATATTTGGAAAACAGAACCACTTAAAACTAAAGTAGAAGCTTTTAAAAATTATGTACTTGAGGCCCCGGATTTAGCTCAGTTGCACTGTGCCTGCCTTGCAAGTACAAGGGCCTGAATTCAACGCACAGTATCACACACACACAAAAAGATGTACTTGGAAAATAAAAAATTTACAGCAACAATAACCAAACAACAGCACAAGAACTTGCATACCTATCTTCATTTTTGGTTTCCAAAGGAGGGGCAGGACCCCTGGACTGACCAAGAGGGTCAAATGCAGAACCTGAAACATAATGCAAGAGTTTGTATTTAATCTGCAACCCAGCAAAAGTGAAAAGTGCTTTATCTATTTATTAATTGGCTTAATTGCCTATTTATTAAATGGCTGTAACACTTATTATCACTACATAAATATTTCATATATCTAGAAATTAGTAATATATATTTTTTTTTTTTAGATTTTTGTGAGACAGGGTCTCGCTTTGTGGTTCAGGCTGGCCCTGAGCTCAGCCTCGAACTCACATCACAGCAATCCTCCTGCCTCTGCCTCCCGAGTGCTGGGATTACAGGCGTGAGCCACCACGCCCGGCACTGTGGTATGTGGTACTGGTTGCTGCTGGGCGTGAGTCTCCACGCCCAGTATGGTATGTGGTGACCGGGGATCGAACCCGGGTCCTTGCGCTTGGAAGACAGGCGCTGGAACCACTGAGCTAACTCCCCGGCCTGAAATTAGTAATATTTTTAATACACTTTCATGAACTACATAAATAAAACTCGTAGGTTAACATGCAAAGACAAAAATCAGCTTGGTCAGCATTTATTTCCTCTCTTGCAATGATCTATATCAACTCTAAAATCATCATGTAAATGTAGCTTAGTATTGGCTTTCTAATTCTCCTTATTGATACAGTAAACATTTTATCATAATTGTATATTTTAATTATATTTAACTTTTGTATATAGTGTTTTTACTTTTCATTTCTAAATATCACTTACATAAAATAAAATGTGCACATTTTATATGTACCACTCAATCTGGGTGTGGTGCCACATCCTTGTAATCTCAAAAGTCAGGAGGGTAAGGTAGGAGGAGGGTTGCTGTGAGTTTGAGGTCAGCCTGGGCTCCACAGTGAGCTCAAGGAAAGTCTGAACTACAAAGCAAGAGCCTATCTTAGAAAAAAAAGATATGTGTGTGTGTATATATATATATATATATATATATATATATATATATATATATATATTATATATATTATATATATATATATATATTAGAGAGAGAAAGAGAGAGATCTATATAGAAAATATAAATTATATATTTATCTATCTATATACACATATATACATACAGACATACATACAGTTCAACACATTTTGACAAATTACACTGTAGTTGTAACCACCATCCTTGTGGAAAAATTTTATCATCCTTTTCCTCTTTTAATAGTACCTAAAATAATGATCAACTGTAACTAGTGGCATTTAAATTTTTATTTAAAACAGTAATAATATTTATATGCACAGTAAACAAATTTAAGAGATCTGAAAAACTATTAGTAGAAATGGGATAACAAACCTCTCAAAGCTGCTTTGGTAAACCCAGCTGCTCTCACTGCTGTCATAGGTCTAGCAACTCCATCCTTCAAAGGAAAGGAATTATTTTAAAGTATTTTTAAATAAGATTGACCCACAGCACATGACATATATATCTTAATACAGCCCTAGTATTTAATACTTATTTTAAAGTTACTACCCACTTACTCCTTACTTCTGCCTCCTTGTGTATAAGTCCTATCCCTTCTTTCTCTTTCTGCTATAAAATTTCATTTCTTTCTTTTTTTTTTTTTTTTTTTAGGTTTTTTGAGACAGTGTCTCGCTTTGTGGTTCAGACTGGCCCTGAGCTCAGCCTCAAACTCACATCACAGCAATCCTCCTGCCTCTGCTTCCCGAGTGCTGGGATTACAGGTGTGAGCCACCACGCCCGGCACTGTGGTATGTGGTACTGATTGCTCACTGGTGTGAGTCTCCTCACCCAGTATTGTATGTGGTTACCGGGGATCAAACCTGGGTCCTTGTGCTTGCAAGACAGGCGCCGGAACCACTGAGCTAACTCCCTGGCCCTCTAAAATTTCATTTCTTGATCCAATTGGAATGCTCTCAGTTTTTCAAAAAACACAAATTAACTTATTAGTCAGCTGCTCTCCTGCTTTGAGCTGTTCAGTATGCCCAAGACAGAAACAAGAGAAATTGCAGTAAATGATAGTTCAGGAAGAAAAGCAGGTTGCAATTTAACATATAAGCAGATTATCTATTTTCTCTCCATTTCCCACTGGGATTTATCCTGAGTCCTAAGTAACCCAAGTAGAACGTGCCTCCAAATATTTAGAACATTCCCAAACTGCAGCCCACAAATTAATGAATCATAATCATTTAAAAAGTAAAATTTTACTTAACATTTTAAAATGTAAAGTGCTAAAAACTTTAGTAATAAATTCTAAGTCATAAGAAAAAGCACAAAATCAACATGTGACAGAGATACCTGAACAGTTCCTGTCATCGGTCTTCCCATTGATGATATCAAGGAGGTCTTGGACTAGTAAACAGAAAAGTAAGTCAAAAAGATCCCTAAAAACAACCATCTTTTCTTTTATAAATATTTTCTTCGTAAGTTTTTCTATCATTGAGTAAACTGAAACATTTTTTCCCATTTATCACTTGAGGATATGGGATAAAATTTTAAAACACTGGAAAGTAGGCAAACCACAACCCGTAGCCTGTAAATGAAGGTCTTTCAGAGTCTACTTCCATTCCTTCTGGTTGCCCTTACATTACAAATGCAGAAAAGAGTGGACAGCTGCCACAAAGATCATCTGACCTGCACTACCCGACACACTGACCTTTTGCAGCAAGAGGCTGCTATATCTTATTCTGACCCACATCAAATCTATGAGTAATCTGTACTTGAACCAAATAATAAAAGCATGATTCCTATGATGGTTATATAATGTAGAGGGCTGCTGACTTCATTCACACAAAGAACACTATGGAAGCAATTGCCTGGGGTTTTGTGCTCTGAAGCCATTTTTTAACCCATAGAAAATTTTACCATAAAGACTAGTAAATGCTGTAATACCTATTCTTCCACTCTTCTATCATTCCCTTCATATTTTATATAAGGAACACCATTAAAATTGTATGTAATTTGGGCAAGACTTAAAGACTTACCACTTTTGTAGTGCTTTAGAGAGTTACCTCTTCTTCCTAAGGTCCATAAAGCAAGACCTAAATATATGCCTGAAATATTTTCCTGAAATAGTTTTCTTAAATTTTATTTGTTCACTAATTGACTATTTTTTACAATTATAAACACTACTACACATATATAATATTTAGCTTCACATAAAATATATGAATGGTACACATACAAGACATGGTTATATTATGTAGAAAATAAACACAAGTCAACAAACATAAGGTTTACAAATGGAAAAGGGTAATAAGACATTTCTTATGTACTTGCAAATCAAGACTAAAAGCTGTTACTCAAATGACTCCTTTAATATTCACAACTATCTAAAATGGGAACTATATCTGGGGCATAAATTGAAAAACAGCCAAAACCATTTAAAACTGCCCAATGTGAGTTTGGGTATAGAAAATGCATCTTAAAATTATCAGCTTACAAAAACCTACCCCATATCCAGTAGCTATAGGTCTAGTAACTGCCGTGCTTGGTATTTTAGCAGTTACCTTAGGGAAGAAAAAGAACAGAGTTAACAGAATTCAGACTGGGCTATATAACAGAAAGTTAGAAAAGAAATGGAAAATATCATCTCACTTCTATAATATCTGGAATGAGTTATTCTAATCTACCTTCAATATTAAGGAGCTCAGTTATCTGAAATACTGAGAAGCAGATGATTTCAATTCATTTGAAAGGAGACAGATGATCACCAGCTGCCCTGAGGTGTCCATAAGAAGGACCTGTTTCAACCGGCATCTAGCATTCATGACACACTTAAATGCATAGAGTACCGCCAGCCATGAGCCCAAAAAAAGGGCACACGATTTAGGGTCTGGAAATCTAGGTTTGAATCTCATTCTCTTAACTAACTGTGTTTATTAAGTATCTTTGAACCTAAATTTGCTCATCTTTTAAACAAGGACACAAAATATACTGATTAAAAAAATATAAATGAAATAAAACAGAACCATGTGAAAATGAATGCGCTTAAACATGTTAGTTGTTACACTAACTGTTTGGAATATTTGACTAAATATATCACTCATGAATGAATTCTATTTTGGGTGGAACCTTTAAAATTTAAGAACTAAGAACAAAAAGTATGAGGGCAAGAACACTTTTTAAAAGATATCAATTTGAATGCACTGGAGAATTATCAAATGAAGAACTACAAGTTCTCAAAAATAAGGAAGAGAGGGGAGCTTTGTTTTGGGTTAATTTTCTCCTTCAGGTAGCTGTTCATCTCGAAGGTATGGTTGCGAAAGCTGGGCATGGCTTCAGACAAACTTAGAGCCTTAAGGGATGGACATAGGAGCTGAGAGTCTGCCAGGAAGCAGCCCTGGGAATCCTCTGAGCTTTAGCTTGTGACTTACAAAGGCTATACCCTAAGGCTAAAAGATCAACAGAAGTATACCCTCCTTCATAAGGGCAGAAAGCCACTTTAGAATAATCCCAAATCCAACTGGATTAAGGTGATCAGAGTCTTTGTCCTGGTAGGCCCATAATTAAAAGCAAATCCTCCTACTGAAAGATAAGATCCTTCATTAGTAGACTAGCTAACAGAACTTTCTGGGGTAACAGAAACACTGTCTTCTCTCACAAGACAACCAATGGTCACAGAGCTTTTGGGCATTTGAAATAGGACTAGCACAATAAAGACAGGAATTTTAAATTTTATACAATTTAAATATAAATAGATACATATGACAGTTGCTACAACAGGAGAGAGCACAGACATAGAACAATAAGTTATCTTCATATAATTTTTCATTTACAATGTCTGGCATTCAATCAAAAACAAGAGCTGGGGATATGGATCCTTGGTAGAGCAGGCACAAGCCCTAGGCTGGATCCCCAACACCACAAAACAAAGCAACAACAACACAAAACCACAAGGCATGCAGGAAACAATACACCTTAACCAAAAAAAAAAAAAAAAAAAAGAGAGAGAAACTAACAAATGGAAAGAAATTCAGAAAAGGATTCAGATAATGGAAATACCAGACACAGATTAACATAATCATTCTTCAATGAGTTAAAAGACAAAATCAATAATTTTAGCACAGATTTGGAAATAACAGAAAAGGAATGATGGAAATGGTAGAAATGAAAATAATGTAATATTATGACACTGTCCATGAAGAGTAAAACTACTAGACTTCATAAGTTAAAGATGAGTATTGTAGGGCCGGGGATATAGCTCAGTGGTTCCGGCACCTGTCTTGCAAGCACAAGGACCCAGGTTCGATCCTCCCAGTAATCATATACAATACTGGGCATGGAGACTCACGCCCAGCAGCAATCAGTACCACATACCATAGTGCTGGGCGTGGTGGCTCACGCCTGTAATCCCAGCACTCGGGAGGCAGAGGCAGGAGGATTTCTGTGATGTGAGTTTGAGGCTGAGCTCAGGGGCAGCCTGAACTACAAAGAGAGACCCTGTCTCAAAAAAAAAAGAGCAGAACTCAGTTCTCTGCTGTTACAAAGAGATACTTTAAATATATGATTTTGGAAAAGTGGGAAGTAAAAATAATGGGAAAACATAATGTAAACAGACAAAGATAGCTTGTAAAATTATATCAATATATTAATAATGGATAAAATAGATAAAAGCCCTTTAGAATAGACATTTCATAACAATAAAGGTATGCTACAGTTCAATTTACCATGACGATAAATTAATTCTAAATATACGAAGTAAAAAACTAAAAAGAAAAATAGCCTCACCAATAATTCAAGATTTAACTAATAGCAGAAGCAATAAACAAAAGAAATCAGTAAAAATATAGAAAATCTGAAAAAGTCATTTTACATGATCTAATTATACTGTATCTATCAGAATATAACATTCTTTAAGAAATGCACTTGGGGGACTGGGGATTTAGCTCAGTGGTTCCGGCACTTGTCTTACAAGTGCAAGGGCCCGGGTTCAATTCCCTGGTAACCACATACAATACTAGGCATGGAGACTCACGCCCAGTAGCAACCAGTACCTCATACCACAGTGCCGGGAGTGGTGGCTCATGCCTGTAATCCCAGCACTCGGAGGCAGAGGCAGGAGGATTGCTGTGATATGAGTTTGAGGCTGAGCTCAGGGGCAGCCTGAACTACAAAACAAGACCCTGTCTCAAAAAAAAAAAAAAGAAATGCACTTTGGGGCGGGTAGTTAGCTCAGTAGTTCAGGTGCCTGCCTTGCAAGTGTAAAGGCCTGAGTTTGATCCCCATTAACCACATACAACAATGTCGGGCATGGTGACTCATGCCCACCAGCAATCAGTACCACATATCACAATACTGGGTATGGTAGCTCACACTTGTAATCCCAGCACTTGGAAGACAGAGGCAGGAGGATTGCTAAATTCCAAGCTGCCTGGGCTACATAATGAGCTCAGAGGCAGCCTAAACAACAAAGCAAGACCCTCTCTCAAAAAAAGAAAAAGAAAAAGAAAAGAAATGCACTTGGAGCTGGGTATGGTGGTTCATGCTTGTAATCCTAGCACTCAGGAGGCAGAAGCATGAGGACTGCTGGAAATTCAAGTCTAGTATGGGCTACATAGTGAGTTCAGGGGTAGGCTGAACTACAAAGTGAGGGTGTGTCTCAAAAAATTAAAAAAATATTAAAAAGAAAATCAATGCACTTATAATATTAAGTAATTCCAGACTTGAAAGCATACAGATTTTGTTCTCTAAGAATAAATCTGGGAATCAGTAAGAAAGATAATTAAAACATATTAATGCCTGGAAATTAAGAAATACAGTTCCAAATGATATACAGATGAAAGAAGGAATTACTATGCAAATTGGTAAATATTTTGAATGGAATAATAATAAAAAATATCATCTGAGGAAAAAATACGTATCTGCTAATTTTGTAGGCAAACAGATACAAACACTTTAAAGTTGATTGGTGGACCCTAAACAGTGGTTCTCTGCCTTTCTATGGGAAAATACTTGAATTTGGTATATATATTGCAAGGCTTATTCCTAATGTTTGAGAAGGTTGCCTCTAGGTCTCAGCAACTTCTTCCATGAGAACAAATTAAGGGAAGAGACCGTCTCTTACGACTAATGACTCATCTGGGGTTTTGTTCTTCGATGGCAGGGTATCACTGAGCAGCTCCTCCACTGTTTTTCTCCTCCATCATCTTTCATTCTCACTGCAGTGCCCTCCCTCCTGGATCTCAAGCTCTCAAGATGCTTCAATACCCAACCCTAAGCTTATTTTCTGAACAGTTGCTTCTGATTGTTCCAACTCATGGTAATTAAGCTCTTTTTGTGATTCCATAACAATTTATACCATACGTGCTTTTTTTTAAACAACCTGTTATGCTTTATAATATCTATTTGGGTCCATTTTACTTTTCTTTGGAGGATCTTAAGCCCCTTAAGAGCTAGTTAGAATTTTATCTCAAGTGAGCCTAGTATTTTTCACCTAAAATTTATCAAATTTTTTCCCACTTAATATTTAAGGTGTGATGAAAATTCCATTCAACAGTAAAGCAAAAGCCCTATACCATATCTCAGTTACAGACAGCTATGAGGCTTTGCTTCTCTGGGCTTCAACTTCCTCACCTAAGAAACAAAGATCTCTGAAGTCACTTCTTTTTTTTTTTAGGTTTTTTTTTTTTTTTTTTAGGTTTTTTGAGACAGCGTCTCGCTTTGTGGTTCAGGCTGGCTCTGAGCTCAGCCTCCAACTCACATCACAATCCTCCTGCCTCTGCCTCCCGAGTGCTGGGATTACAGGCGTGAGCCACCACGCCCGGCACTGTGGTATGTGGTACTGGTTGCTGCTGGGTGTGGGTCTCCACACCCAGTATTGTTATGTGGTTACCGGGGAATCGAACCCGGGC
>PVIR01032938.1:0-18285 GCA_004026965.1 Petromus typicus | reverse complement strand
CACATCATGATTGCACTCCATAATGGGGATTTGTACCAGTATAAGACACAACTTAATTCTCATTTTTTCCCATAGCCCCACCCACCCTACCACCCCCCCATATATATAAAATTTGTTTCCTTACTTTTTTGTTACAATCTCAACATTGTCCCCTTTCACCTTATTTTACATTGAGCATATTCTATTTCACAATATATAATATACAATTATAGGACTCATTTACATCTTTATTTTCTCACACCAGAGAAAAGATGCGATATGTACCTGTTACCTATTTATTTCACTTATGAGGATATCCTCAAGGTATGTCCATTTAAGTAGAAATGATTCAAACCTATCATTTTTTATGGCAGAGTAATACTCCATTCTGTAGAAGAACCACAGCTTTTTTATCCAGTCTCCAGTTGATGGACACTTGGGTTGTTTCCAAGATGTAGCAATCACAAACTGGGCTGCTGTAAACATGGTTGCACATATGTCACTGTGATATGAGTCTTTTAATTCTTTTGTGTATATATCTAGCAGGGCAATGGCCGGGTCAAATGGGACCATCAATCCTAGCTTTTTGAGGATTCTCCAGACTGATCTCCACAGGGGTTGTACGAGTCTACCAGATGATTTTTAAAACATTCAGAGAAACTCAAATTAATAGGCAGCATATAGAGAGGCCTCTATACTAACAGTGTGGGGTCCCCAAAGAGGGACTCACCACACAGATTAAAGCCCAGTAGTGAAAAATGCCTTTGTCCAAAAAACACAGGCCTCCAGCCATGAGAAGCGTTTGTGCTTTGTCACACATGGTCCCCCTCCGCTGCTGTCCACTGTTCTCCCCCTGCCCTTCCCTTTCTTGTCCTCAGTGATCCCCTTCCATTTCCGGTTCCTGTCCATTCCATGACCTGCTGGTCTAACCACTGGCTTGCCGAGCATTTATGTCTGTCTACTCCCTCCTCTTCATCCTCACTCCTGTCCTGTTTTTCCTCCCCTTATTTTACCTCCTTCCAGCTAACAAGTTCTTATTGAGAACCGAGAACCTTCTTGGCCTGTCGCACTTCCTACCCTGTAAGAGGCACCATAGCTGTGAAGGTGATACCTCACTCACGAGGTCTGGGCTGCTTTACTGAATGCTAAACAAGATCAGATGGGAGGCAAGGAGATGATACCCGATGCTGCTGACTCAGTCTAGGGAGAATTCAGAGACTGCTACAAAGGATGAGAAAGCACCTTGCTTTTCTGCTTGCAGGAGTTGGTGGGAACCTGGTGGCCGTTCAGACCAGCCGGATCTCCACCTACCTGCACATTTCAAGCATTCCTGGGGTCCTCCCTCTCCAGATGAAGAAATTCTGGCCTAACCCATGTTCTATTTTCTGCACTTCAGGTGGGTCTGGTGTCTTCCAGAGACTGTGTGGCCATGTCTTTGAACTAATTAAAACTTGTGTTATTTGAATTAAGTGTTTACAGCAATGACCACCAGAGAATCTAACCTTAGAGTAGATCATCTTCTAGGCTCCAGCTAACTCCTCAAGGAGCTCAAATACCCAGACCTGTCTTTCACTCATTCATTCATTCAAATACCCAATGCCTCCTAAGTAATGTGTCAGATGAGAGTGGTGAAAGGAACAGCTAATGTCTTGCCTGCATGAAAAACAAAGACCAGAACAGATAAACTCTAAATAAATGAGCTCCTGATTACAAGTTGTGATGTGTTCCAAAAGATGAAAGCACAAGGTGCAGTGAGAAAGAATCAGCAGATATACATGCAGGCTTGGGGTTAAAAGGCTCCTGTATGAGAATGAACAGGGCTTGGCTGAGAAGAGGGATCCCAGGGTAGAAGAAACAGCCTAAGCAAAGGCCCGGAGGCTGGAGGGGGCTTGATCATCAAAGCTCTGGTGACATCAGAGCATTATGAGCAGGAAGGGAGGAGGGAAGCTTAGGCCAGAGAGATAAGGACAGACTGCTACCAGACCAGGCCTTGAAGTTCAAGGAAAGACATTGATTCTGTTTTTGAGAATCATTGGAAGCCATTTAGAGATGTTTTATCTTTTCAGAGTTAGATCTTTTCTCCCAGTATATTTTCCTGAATTGTGAAGTATCTTTATCTGTCTGTTTGGGGAGCAGTGGAACATTACAGAAGGACATTTTGCAGGCTGTGATATTACAGGGTTTTGTTTTCAGCACTTGTAAATTGCCACTTCTTTCTGACCTCCATAGTTTTGGTAATAAATTTCAGGAGTAAAAGGCGAAGCACCTTGTTACTGCCAGGAAGTATGTGGGTCCAGGTCCCTCACTGGGCCATGCTGGCTAAGGAGAGGGACGAGGTTACTGTTCCTCACATATCTGTGACTGTGACTTTGACTGACATGGTGTGGAGAAACTTCCTGACTGTACTCTGCCTGCTCTGTACCTCCTCAGCCTCAGAGGAGAATCACATGGGGAGGGAACACAGAAGCCCCCGTCAGCCTTCACCGTAGAAGCAGGGCTGCAGCTTTTCCTGTGGTGTTTGGCCAAATAATAGTAGTTACTGCCTGAAAGTTCCCTGCTTTGCTAGGCTACACTTTCCTTTATCCTTGGTTGAAGAGAGCAGATGCTTGCCTTTGGCATTTCTGGTCTGCTATATTCTCTAGGACCCAGTCTGAGAAACACAAGGCCAAATTTTAAAAGAAGAATCTTCCGGGAACTTACATTGTGTTGCTTATTGGGTCCTGAAACCACTAGCTAGCTTCTCTTTTCCCTCCATCTTTCAGAAACGTTGGGTCATATGTTGTACAGAAATTTTAGTTGTGCTTAGTGGGACAGATAGGAGTAGGCAGATGTGCCTGTCCCATCTTGTCCAAAAGTGGAAGTCCTAGTTATCTAATTATCTTTTTTTCTTAGTTTGGTGCATTCATTTGTGCGTGCGTGCTTGTGTGTGTGCATGCATATATGTGTGTGTTAGTTTGTTTTTGCCCAGATGAAGATCACAGGCTGCAGTGCTATTATTTTCCCCAAGGCCTCCCACACTTGGATTACTATTGCACATCACATGCTGTACCTGGCTTCTGTTTTTTTCTAACTTCTAATTTACATATAGATAACCTATTTGTTTTTCTGTTATTTGTGCACTGAGTATATTAGTGTATTCTTCCTGTTTATATGTCGGTTCTCTATAGGTTTTCTTGCCCCTGCCTCACACTTCATGCTCTACACTACTGGCTGAATGTTGTTTTACTTATTTGGAGGATTTTTTTTAAAGATTTTTTTTTATTTTGTGGTGCCTGGAATAGAACCTCAGGCCTCGTATACTAGACAGGTGCGCTACTTCTGAGCTACATCCTGCCCCTTAAGAAAGAAACATTTTATTCATTATCTATCACTTCTCATTGTGAATAGGTTTTGGTACTCTTACACATTCATATCGTCTTTCTGTGTATTACTGTATGGTAGATATTTTAGTTTTTAAGGTATATATGATTTCTCCCTTGCTTATCCTTATTTTGTCAACATACATTATATTAGCTATGAAGTGAATGGAGACTTTTTATTAAAACTATTTCTGTTTGAGAGTTAGCCAATTCCCATGTTGTAGTTTAACATGTTCATGATGGGGCCAGCATTTGTATGTCTCACTGCCAGGTGGCTTAAACCACTAATTGTATATACATAACTGTCCCATCTGGCAAGTTTCTATTAACTTTATTAGTAAAACAACTGGTAAAAGTGATTAGATCCATATGTACCACAGGCGGTACAAGCCAATGGAAAGGTGTTAAAACACTGCTTGTGTTGAACAAGGATGAATCACATCCACTTAAAAGACTTAAATTCACAGAGCAGAGGAAAATCTGGGGCTCACAGGCACACCCAACTGTACTGTCAAGGCCCCAGAGGCTTAGTAAGAGGAGGCTGCCCAAGGTGTCCTGCAGCCTCCTGCCCTCCCTGGTCGGGGGATGTGGGAACACCTGTTGATGTCTGCAAGTTCTTTTCTATTTGAAACTCCTCACCTCACTTGTTCTCTTCCCTCTGCCAAAATCTCTCCCCTGGAGTAGATCTCAACCTCAGTATCACTTCCCTATGAGTGCTCTGAGCTCCAAGTCTTCACCCTTACTCCCATGTACTTTGTGTACTGTCCTGGCCCCATTGTTCACAGTACTTGTCACAATTTAAAAAGACCTTTCTTATTTGTTTCGGCTTACTTGAATATTATATCTCCTCCCCAGAATATCAGCCAAATGCATGTATTAGTGCTTACTAGACCTTGCTCATTCTCTGATGTGCAGGACACAAAAATTTACAAGATTGGCCTCCAGTGGCCACCGACTGAGCCAAATGTAGAAACACACAAAAGATCTGTCTGCACAGTAGCAATCCACAGGATCCAGCCAGAGGCCTTGGAGCCCACCTCACATCCCATTCCCCAATGAGTCTGCATCAGGAGGCTGATGGATGTGTGACAGAGGTCAAAGGTCAGGGGTAGAAGCTCAAGTCTTCACTGGCAGACAAAAGGCCGGCGTTGGAAGCTGAAGAGGCTGGGCCAAAGGCCAGGAGATGATACCTAAGGCGAAGGGGAAGACTGGATCTCCTCTGAAGAGCCAAAGCTTTTCTGAGCAAAATCGGCAGGAATCCTTCCTGCACATCCTCTTTTTATACCGCTCTGACAACCATGCTTAAAAGTGAGTCTTCCACACCCTGAACCAGATTGGCTCAGTTCAGATAGGTGTTCTCCATGCACACCGACAATCAGTTAACACGTCAGTGCAGCAGAAGACAAGACTGAATTCTCATTGCTAGAGCATGTCGCATTGTATAAGTGGTGAATAGATGAATGGACTTGGGAGCCTTACTGAGGATGGCCGCATGTCCAGGTAGCCCTTGCTTCCAGGAAGGTCATACAGTGCCCTTGATTCTGTTTTTTTTCCAGAAATCAATTCTAAATCAGCCCGAGTCCTCCTCTTTCTGGTGATCCCCGGCCACCTGATTTTCTTCTATATCATCTGTCTGGTGGAGGGTCAGTCGTTGATCAACAACAAGACCTTTATGGTGCTGTATCTGCTAGCCGCCGTGATCCAGGTAGGGAAGACTGCAGCCACAAAGGGACAGACAGCCTTTGTTGGGTCACTCAGTTGGCAGGCATCATCTCCTGTCCTAGGGGAGGTGCTGCATAGAACAGGGTGGGAAGGGGGTCCCAGTCAACATGTGGCCTGGTCTAGACATAGAAGCCACGTTATATACTGCACACCTCACCCAACATGCTGTATGTACAACATGCTGCACACTTCACAGTGTACCTGCTGTGCTGCACTCTGCGTGCCATTCATCAGAACCACTGCCTGAGTGTGTGGGTGCTTCCATAGAGCAGGCCAGTGAGTGCGTTCAGAGATCTGTGGCATTATAGACAGTGAGTGGGCAAGGATCAGGCTCCTGCTGAGGTGCTGCTAAAAGGCATACATGATCTTTATTCAAGGCTGGATTGTGGTGAAGGAGATTAAGCCAGCACCTGCTTCACAGTGGCATTCAGCAGACTGCTAGGACTCCAAATGGCTGATGGTCCCCATTGGCCTGGGGCTTCTGCAGGGAGGTCTTTGTGCACTGATGGGCAATTCTTTGAGAGTACTGGTAGTATTAGGGACTGGGAGTTTTCTAACTTCCCCAAGTTTATGGCGTTTGCAATTGTAGCATGATCCTGACCCTAAAAGGTATGCTTGGGCACAGTAGCAATGTCCTGAGTAGCTGACACTAGTAGCTCCACTTAGGGAAAAAAGAACCTGGACAACGTTCAGAGGGGCCATTGGACCCAACCAGGACTGTGTGGATCTCCCTTGGCAGCGTCAGACATGTCTTACTGACAAAGCTCCAGGGAAGAGGAGCTCAGAAAAATACCAGTGGAAATCTTAGTAGTCCTACAACTGGACCTGGTAAAGCAGAGAGTGCCCATGGGTGATGGCAGCAGGTGTGTGTGCTCCTTTGGGGGGCCTAGGAAAAGGACTTTCTCAGTCGATTTTGTGATGCTGAGTAACTTTCCAAGACAAGAAATTGATTTGACTTGCAGTTCTTGTGACTAAAGAATTACAACATGATGGTGCCAGCATTTCACAAGGGACCCTGGTTATGACACATAGTGGAGAAGAAGTAAACAGGGAACCCGCTGTGCTCTGAAAGGGCACAAGTGTGAGGGAGGGAGGGGTCAGCCCGCCCATCCAGTCACAGGGCACCCGGCCCACTCCCTGCAGACAGTTTTAATCCACTCATGACCCAGTTTGCCACTAGGCCCTAATTCTTCAAGATTCTACCACCTCAGCACTGCTACCCTGGGGGTCAAGTTGCTAGCACATGTCCAAGTGAAAAAAAAGACCCTAAGAGAAGCTTCAGGAAGGAGACTGGCTGGGGCTGACAGGTCTACTCTGGTGTCTTCCTCAGAAACCCACTTGGTATTTCTTGGCTCTCCTCTGCCTTCTCACTTGGTCTTTTGTGTCTGCTTGCTCTTATGACAGGTGATAATCTTGCTGTACCTGGCAGAAGTGATGGTTCGGCTGACCTGGCACCATGCCCTGGATCCTGACAACCACTGCATCCCATACCTTACTGGGCTGGGGGACCTGATAGGAACTAGCCTCCTAGCATTGTGCTTCCTTACCAATGGGGTGCTGAGGAGCAAAGTTGAGCTGGATGGCATCTCAGAACTGGCCTCTGGACCTCCGTGACAGCCCAGCAGCTCCAGTGGCTCATCATTTTCCTTCACAACAGAGCAAAGATGCAGTCTTGTCCTTGCTGGCCCTCAGCATAGTGGCCAGCTTGCCTATGCTCCGATCTCTGCAGTGGCAAAGCAGACTTACACAAACCTTGGGTTGGTAGCTGAGTCCCCAAATCAGGAGCCTTGCTTGTGAGTGTGGGAATGAGAGTTTGCATATATGTATGCAAAGCAGAGTGCCTGGCTGGAAGACTGCTCAGGAAAGGGCAGGTGTAGAGTGCTTTGCTTGGTGGATGTGTCCTGGTTCATGGCTGTGCCATCCAGAGTCAGACAGAGCAAGAGCAAGCTCCTTTGTGTCTCCAGCTCTCAGGACTTGAGTCATGGCTTCACTGCCATGTTTACCAGGTTTTGGCTCGGCGAGCCACACTGCTGGTGGCCGTACAAATACATGCATCCTCCTTGAGACAGGCTTTGCACTTCTCTTCTCTGCTCTTAGCATTTTAAGTTTGTTTCTGCTTTTTTCTTTCTTTCTTTCTTTTTTTGTAAAGCACAACCTTCTGTTAAGGTTTCAATGATCAGAGAAGTATAAAATAAAACATGATATTGTATTTGGCTTTTCGTATCCTTAAACATTACTTTAAGTAGAAGACTTGGGACCTCTAAGAAAAAACCCTGACATTTTTGTAGTGTTGTTATTTGTCAGACTGTGGTCTCCAGTTTAGAAGCATTGACATCACCAGGAAACTTGTAAGAAGGACAAATTATTAACCCCACTCCACTCCAAAATATGCCAACCCTCAAGTGATTCTTTATAGCAGACATCTCTGCCCAATTTTAGCAGGCTACAGGTGGCACGAGCTTCTTGCCCCTCCATAATTCAGCTGTATTATCTTGGAAGTAATCCATTCCACTGAGTTCATTTCTAGCCAAGGTCAACTAACTCCAACTAAATTTTTCCCCTCTGAATTAACCGTTTGTTCTCTTCAACAAAGATATGTTAGTGCCCTCATTGTACAGTCCTGCCTGCGCCATACTTGTTAACAGCAGGTATCCCAAGGCTTGCCAAGCTGCCTCCTTCCTGCCGGAGCTTGCCAGCAACAAAGCAGAACTCAAGTCGAAGGGTGAGGATGAAAGAAAAAAAAATAAGAGAGATAAAGATGAGATCGGGAGGACTTCAGCACACTGAAGGCTGAAGGCGCCAAGTTTATTATTTCTTGTCCTTTTATACAAACAATCTTAACAAGGAGTATCTCTTGCTACGACCTTCATTTGCTCACACCTGCTTTTATTTACCGCCCAATGCTTTGGTCTTAATTGGTCAGTATGGCAAACACCTGCACAGATCTTGTTGATGGGGGTTATTCTTGTTAGTGGTCAAACAAGTCAAAAACACCTGTTAGCAGAAAGTATTTTTGAACCGCTTGGACGACACCCCGCCAACCACCTGGAACAGTTTCTGTTTTTCTCGTTTTTTCATAACCTTGAAAAGCCACAAGCTCAGTCTCCCTCCACATTCCTTTCTCAAGGAAATGTAAAGAAACTAAACCTATGACTAAACCTATGTAAGTGTCAGTGTAAAGTTTTAGAGCAGTCTTCCTGGTGCCAGCATATCTCTGGCAAACACCCAGGGCAGCTCCTCTCAGAGCAGACCCCCGCTCTAATTCAGGGCAGCACCATTAGTACAGACCCCTGACTCAGGAATCCTGCCAGGCTCAGGGCTGCAAAAGATAACAAGGCCCTGGTACAAAGCCCTTACACTGAACTGCTTCCCATACCTTCCCACACGTGTACTGAATAAAATACTGGATGTCCTTGTCTTTGCTGACCAGAGCAGTTTAGATCAGTCCAAGACTCAATTTCTCTCTAGTCTGTGTCTCCAGGTTATTCTTTCCCTGGTTCTTGTCTCAGATGTCATACAGGCTTGCAGAAGACCAGGACCCACAGCAGGGGTCTCTGGTAATGTCCCCTTTCCTGTTCCTCATAATTCTCATGTACACTATGGAGAATCAGTGCCCCAGAACTTTGTGCTTGTTTAGGTAGTTTTTATTTCCTTTTTTTTTTTTTTTTTGTATTACCGAGAATCAAACTCACAACCTTGCACTTGCAAGGCAAGTGGCAGTACCATTGAGTGATAGCCTCAGCCCTGTATTATTTACTTCTGATTTACACATAGTATTTCTACAGACTTATGAGGAATAGTATGATTGTGGTTCATGCCATCCCTTTTTTTAAAAGTATGCTTATTTCATGTTACACCTGGTAATAACTTCAGCCATAGTTTGGGCTGAGGATTATCTGCCTATGGCAAAATAAGCATCATTCCCTTCAGGTATCTTAATTCTCCGAAGGTCTTATGGCTGGTGAATGGTGGGATCAGGATTTGAACCTACTCAGTTTGGCTTAGACCTGAGTTATTTGCGCAGTAAAGGAATTTGACCAAGACAGGAAAGAGTTTTCATCTGAATCAGATACAAAAATGAGTTAGATGGAATCAGGTATTGCTTGAGGAATAGACGGGAGGGAGAAGATGGGAATTAGAGCATTTAAGGAAAAGGATTTCATTATAGATAAAGGCAAGGTAGCTCAGTGGGCCTGGAGATGAAGCTTGAGTTCCTGAAACATTTACTGACCAAGTGGAGGAGATAGATCCTGCAATGTGGAAGCAGAGAAGAGATTGTGAAAAAAGAAAAAAAAAACCCCAGAAGATTGTGTCCTGGAGACCAAAGAGAAAGGGTTTATCAAAAGAGTTATGGAGATCTAAAGTAGCAAGGTCATAGGATGATTGTTGGATTAAAGACAAGGGTTCCTGTGTGAGCACTATTGAGGGGATCTTACAGACTAAGAGGCATGTTAGTGAGGGAATTAGGCAGGAGCTAAACATAAAATGGAAAGAAAGAATGTTTGACCCTCCAAGGAAGGAGAAAACTTTGGTAGTATGAGGAATTGTGTCAGAATTAGAGCATCTTGCTCTTGTACCATGTGGGTTTATTGAGACTGACCCACTGGGGTTTTTTCTTTGTTTGTTTTTACTTTTTGAGACAGGGTCTTGTTTTGTAGTTCAGGCTGGTCCTGAACTCAGCCTCTAACTCAGCAATCCTCCTGCCTCTGCCTCCCAAGTGCTGGGATTACAGGCATGAGCCACCACACCCAGCATTGTGGTATGTGGTAATGATTGCTGATGCTGAGACCACACCCAACATTGTTGTATGTGCTTACCAGGAATCAAACCCAGGCCCTTGCACTTGCAAGGCAGGCGCTGGAATCACTGAGCTAAATGCTTGGCCTCCCATTGGGTTTTTTAGTGGCTTCCTTGTCACAGAATGGAAGAATTTCATTTGGCAAGAGTTCCTTGATTACTCTGATTTTGTATCTTTTCCCCTGATACAAGGAACCTCATACTTGGATCGAGTAGGAAGTGATACAGTTGCTAGAAACTGAATCTGTTTTCTGAAACCAAAGGCAAACTCTATCAGGAGAGGCTTTCAGAGACTCTTGGCTGGTATAGAAATTTCTGCCTGATGTTTTGTATTGTTCAGGACTCATTTGTTTGCAAGTGACAGAACTCTGACTAATAGGAAAAAAGAAAAAAAAAAGCTGATTCTCAGATAATGTTAGATGGGTCTGGGGAAAACTTAGGGCTATAAATAAAGTGGGGATGAGGCTCCTTAGGGTTGGAGCTGGGGATTTAGCTCAGTGGTTCCGGAGTCTGCTTTGAAAGTACAAGGTCCTGAGTTCGATCCCCAGGACCACATATCACAATGCCGGGTGTGGTGGCTCAGTCTGTAATCTCAGCACATGAGGGGTAGAGGCAGAAGGGTTACTGTGAGTTTGAGGCTTACGTGGGCTACATAGTAAGTTCAGAGCCAGCCTGAACTACAAAGGGAGACCTTGTTTCAAAAAAACCTACCTAAATAATAAAATCCTCTGGGTTGGATGCTGGTGCAAGAATGAAATTAACTTCTTAGATGAATTCAGCTGGAGAGCTGAAGTCATGGGGTCAATACATCTATGAGACAGGGCAACACTGGAGGTGAATCTGGTTCTTTGGTTGAGGACATCATCTGGCACATTTTCAATTTCTGGAGTTTTTCTGGTAGGCTTAGGTTAGCACTGGGCATGAATTTTCATCTGAGGAAGGCAATCGTGAATATTGATGCAGCTTTAATTCTGAAATCCTCAAGGACGAATCTGGATGCAGATTTGAGGTCATCAGAGAGAACCCCAGCTGTACAGATGTGTTGAACAGAATTGTCCCTGATGTGGAGCTGAGGCCAGCCCTTGGGATGAATATTTCTTTCCTTCTTTCTTTTCTTTTTTTTTTTTTTTTTTTTTAGGTTTTTTGAGACAGGATCTCGCTTTGTGGTTCAGGCTGGCCCTGAGCTCAGCCTCAAACTCACATCACAGCAGTCCTCCTGCCTCTGCCTCCCGAGTGCTGGGATTACAGGTGTGAGCCACCACGCCCGACATTGTGGTATGTGGTACTGGTTGCTGCTGGGGTGAGTCTCCACACCCAGTATGGTATGTGGTTACCAGGGATCGAACCCGGGTCCTTGAGCTTTCAAGACAGGCGCCAGAACCACTGAGCTAACTCCCTGGCCCCAGGGACGAATATTTCTATAGAGGTGAAGTAACCACACATAAAGAATGCAGCCAAAGGACTGAGAGCTCATCAGGAAGGAAACAGACAGTCACAGGGATGGACGTTCCAGCAGGACTGAAAGCAGTATCTGGCTAACTCCTGCTGCAGTGTCAGGGTTAACACTAAGGCTGAGTTCATCATCAAGCGGAAACCAGGTTTGGAGGCTGGGTACCTCATCTGAGGAGAGCCTGGACTGATGTTAATGTCCGGTGAAGCTCACAGTGTGGCCTTTAGGAGTAAAGGATAGGAAGTGAGTCTGAAGCATGATCAAGGTAGATAAGCTGAATGTTCTGCTTGAACTCAAGGTTTAATTAGTTGGACACCACAATCAGAGCTTTACTGCCAAGTAGAAGTTCTCAGGGTGAAAGTTAAGATAAGCGAGGAGATCAGGGTGATGTAAACTGGACAACCACCCAGGCAAAATGTGTCAGCAGTCATATAAACTCATGGCTAGCCAGTTGAGCAAGATATTTTCTAAAGAAGAGAAAGCATGTGCAGAACCCAGAACCCAGAATGACTGCAAGTCTATAGCTCCCATGTACTGTTCACAGGACTGATCAGAAAATGCTAGTCTTAACCTCTTGTTTATGTGCTGTTACAATCAATCAAATGATACTGTTCCCAATAGATCATTTATATTTCACAAAAAGAACTATTTAAACTTTTCAATTTTAAAGAAGCCGGGCCTGAAGCCACTTATCTGTAATCCCAGCACTCAGGAGTGTTCAAGGCCAGCCCAAAGTACATAGTAAGACTGTCTTAACCAAAACAAAATGAAATTTAAGTAGAAGACACGTCAAGATACAATGAAGTTATGGCCCTCATAACAGTCTTTCATCACAGGCTATTTGAAACATTTAACTTGAAAAGGATGGAAGCAGCCTCGCTGCACTGCACACCATCAAGAGGACTTCTACAGGGTGGAAGGAGGGACAGGCACTGAAATGGTTAACGGAAGACTTAAGCCCAGCCCCAAGTCAGTTTCCTGCTCACCTGGAAACAGTATCAGGGAAAGCATTCCATCCACAGAATGTTTCCTTCTTTGCAACTCACACCTGCCTGAAGGGATGCCCCCATTACCAAATCCTGCCACCTGAGCATGGTGGCAAAGGTTACAGTCCTGGCCTCTCCTCCCACTCAGCAATAGCCTTCTGTTGCTCTGAGATGTTTCCAGGTCAGTCCCTCCATTCTGGGTACTAGCTCCAAGTCCATTGCTGGCTAAAATGGCTCAGAGGTCCACCTCACCCTAGCTCTTCTAGTGGAAGCCAACTACTGTTTAGTTTTCCATTTTTTCCCCCAGTACTGAGATTGAGCCTAGTGATTCAGGCTGAGCTGTATGCTTGTATTTCCAGCACTTTTCATTTTTTGACACAGTCTTGCCAAAGTCACCATGTAAAAGCACTGACTTAAGTCTTACTTCTTAAAACCTGCACTGTCTCCTCTGTCAACATTGTACCCTGTCAAGTCCCACTGTGGATGTAGATCCTCATCTAATGTCCCCAACCTCCTCCTCAGGCCTGACAATCTCAGGAGATGAGTCTGGTCCTGGGATCTCACTCCGTGTGCATTCCAGGGTCTGCCACACATGTTGCTGATGAGAGACATTTGGAATACCTAGAATCCGGGACAAGATTTTAATGTGAACTGTACAAACTGTCTATCGTTAACACCCATCCCTTCAGTTATGGTTCAGCAGAAGACAGTGGGCTTCATTATCACGAATTGGTACAAGTGTCCTACAGCTCCTTTTCCTTATAGCCACTGCAACTACAGCCGCACTGGCCCTGTCTCAGACAAGTCCAAAATACGCATCGTGTAGATGGTCTAAAAATGTCACCAAAACTTTCCTGTGCTCATAAAATCAGCACTGAACTCTTTAATGAAGGTAGCCTGTGAGGTTCATGAGTTACAGTTGCGCGCTTCCCCTTCAGCACCTATGGTATAACTCTTTTTGCAGAGGCTGGTA
Source organism: Petromus typicus (assembly GCA_004026965.1). NCBI lineage: Eukaryota > Metazoa > Chordata > Mammalia > Rodentia > Petromuridae > Petromus > Petromus typicus. The sequence continues at coordinate 5,019 of PVIR01032938.1, read as the reverse complement.
GTCAGTGACAGGTAAGAGAGATGCATGAGATTAGCAACCTAAGACAGAGCATGGGTGCGTGGATACTCATGGCTTGATGACGGGTAAGGAGTCACCTTGGCACCTCTCGCCTAAGACAGGCACAGTCATCTTACATTTATAAATTGTTTAAAAAAGGGGAGAGCAGTAAGCCAACTTGTAACGTCCATCAACAAGTTCTGTGCAGGTGTTTACCAAACTGACTAAATGAGCTGTTAAAAAAAAGTAGGAGACTGATTGGAGTTATTGCTGCTGTCACTATCACTGCTGCTACTACCAGACTTGCTATGCATCAATCCATCCAGAATGCTGACCTTATATGACAATGGTACCAACACCGTGAGCAACTATGGACACATTAAACTGAACTGAGTACTGAAACCGTTAATAACCTAACTGAATTGAGACAGGATGTTATGATTTTGGGAGGTCAATTAGACACTATGAGGGAACAACTAAAGTTGAAAGTAATGGGGACTATATAGATATATGTATCACTTCTGTACTTTATAATGGGACAGTGAGTTAAAATAAGATTATGTTTATTGCATCATCCCAAAACTACTAATTTGATTTAGGACCTCATTCAAGACATTCAGCAAACTTTTTGGAGAGAAATTGTCTGTTCCATAAGGTCTTGCTGCATCCTTTAAATCTTATGAATGTTAACTTTGCTGTACAAATGCATAACATTCTAGTATAAAAACAAAAGGGGGTTATGTAGGGGGAGAGGTAGCTGTTTAGCAGTTTCCTGGGACTACCAGTTAAGCAGAACTTCTGCAGAGCTGCTGATGCAGAACTCCCGAGTTTCCTTATCACCAGTTCACAGGATGTTCCCCAGACATCTTGTTAAGTTTTGTGTTACTGAATCTTGCAAACAGATGGGTAAACACTGGGATAGGAATCAGTAAGAACTTCAAAGCCTGTCTCAGGAAATGCTTCAGCCCACCTCTTGTTTTTACCCCTATGCATTGCTACTTTGTATTGACTCCATAATAAAAGAGCTGTTGGAAAGATAGCTGGGTGGTTCAGTCCTCTGAGGCTGTTCTCCCTGCTGGATCTCATCCCTGAGTGCCTTGTTTCCTTCTGCGACCCCGGACACACATCGGATTTACACCAAGAAGGACTAATGTTTTGGAGTCATTATAAAGAAAGATGTTCTGGGTGAGGAAACAGTGTCTCAGTATGAGTATTTATTTAGGTACCTGCGATTGAACTCATGACCTTGTGCTTGTAGTGCAGACACCAGAACCACTGAGCTAAATCCTGGGCCCCCCATTTTACCTTTGACACATAGTAATTATACATAGTTATGAGGGTGTGATGTGATAATTGAATACATGCATATATTACATCATAGTCAAATAAGGGTAGTTAGCGTTTCCATCTCAAACATTTATGATTTCTTGGGGCCTTTCAGTCTTCCAGCTCATTTAAAAATACATAACAAGGGCCGGGGAGTTAGCTCAGTGGTTCCGGCGCCTGTCTTGCAAGCGCAAGGGCCCGGGTTCGATTCCCCCGTAACCACATAACAATACTGGGTGTGGAGACCCACACCCAGCAGCAACCAATACCACATACCACAGTGCCGGGCGTGGTGGCTCACGCCTGTAATCCCAGCACTCGGGAGGCAGAGGCAGGAGGATTGTGGCGTGAGTTGGAGGCTGAGCTCAGGGCCAGCCTGAACCACAAAGCGAGACTCTTGTCTCAAAAAACCTAAAAAAAAAAAAAAAATGGTAAACTGTAGCCATCCTACTGTGCTGTACAACACTAGGCCCTATTCCTCTTCCTAATCCAAGGCCTTGGACACAATGGGCATTCATTCTACTCCGGTCCACAGCCCCATCCCTACCTATTTTTGATACTGGCTGTCTAACCTTCTATTGCCTCATTGCTCCTGTTTCCATCCTCTAATGACCACTGTTCTACTCTCTTGAACAATAGTTTAAAGTGAAATAAATGCCAGTAAGGGGAAGTGGAGAATGCTAATTTTTTGTCGTGTAGGGAACCTTGTGCAATGTTTTTCTCTATTTTTACTTAATGAGTTAATTTGTTATGATTGAGTTGCCTAATGAGTTAATTTGTTATGATTGAGTTGCCTAATGAGTTAATTTAATAGAAATTCAGACAAAAGTTGTACAGCTAATACCAAGATGTACCGAAATAAAATATCTGGACTTTAAACATAGGAAACCACAGGCCCTAGCTCTTTTTTTTTTTAAATTGAAATCTTTATTGGTACATTACATATACACATCATGATTGCACTCCACAATGGGGATTTGTAGCAGTATAAGACACAACTTAATTCTCATTTTTCCCCCATAGCCCTATCCACCCTACCATCCTCTTGAAATGAATCCTAACCCTTCCCGGGGCTTTGTCCCAAGACACCCAAGGTCCCTCTTTTGAGATGTAGATCAGGCTGGCGTTGAACTTACCAAATAGCCCAGGTTGATGCAGAATCCTTTAGCCTCATTTCCCCAGCGGTGAGAACACGGGCAGGAGTCACCACGCCCAGCTTGAGTTCCTTCCCCTGAACTCACCTTGCCCTCGCTGACTGATTTTTCTCCCTAAAGCCTAGCCAGGGGTTCCTTGCTCGCAAGAGTTCCTCCATCCAGCCACTTTGGTAGTTGAAAACCGATAGGAAGACCTTTGAGACTCAGCACCCCATCCGGCGCCCCCCGCCCCCCCCGCGCCCCCCCGCGTTTTGCTCCTCCTCCTCCGCCCAGGCCAGCTCTGAGGAGTTGCACGTGCAGTTGTTGTGGGTTTACGTCAGGGGGACCCGGAAGTACAGTCACGACGGGTCCCGCCCCAAAGATGGCGGAGCCTCGGGCAAGGTGCTGTGAACCACCGTTTCTGCTCTGTTTGTGATCCTAACCTTGACTGGGTTTGCGGGAAATGAACCAGCCAGGGTTCCTGGTGTCGCTGGTGGTGAGTGCTGGGCAGTGGGGTGGTTATCTCGCAGCGCGGATGTCTGGCATTGGAGCCGCTGACTGCTTCTCCGCACTTGCGCTTTCTGTTTTGCGTCCTGGGTCAGTGACAGCACGTGGCTGGATCCTGGGCAGCCGCTGCGCCTAGTTTCCAGACCTGTCTAGCTTGCTAGACATGGAAAGGACGAAAGGACGGAGGGCTGCTCGGCGTGCTTATTTATTTTAAAGAGAAAGGAGCTTCCTTTATAACACTACAGTCACTTTAGGGAACTGAAAAAGTGTTTGTATAAACAAATCCATACTCAGATCGCTTTCAGACCGAGTCCAGGATTAGGGTTGGCATTTTGCTATGTCTTTTATCTTTGTAAAGGCTGTGACATATCCATCCATATCCATCCATTCACTTAGTATACAGTCAGTCTGCTTATTGTGCTCCCAGGTTTGGCCTGGAGGAACTATCCATGAGCACAGATAAGTGTGGACTCAGTAGTGGAGGTATTATTATTATTATTATTTTTAGAGACGGGGTTTCGCTTTGTAGTTCAGGCTGTCCCTGAGCTCAGCCTCAAACTCAGCTCACAGCAATCCTCCTGCCTCCCGAGTGCTGGGATTACAGGCGTGAGCCGCCACGCCCGGCACTGTGGTATGTGGTGCTGATTGCTGACGGGTGTGAGTCTCCATGCCCAGTATTGTATGTGGTTACCGGGGAAATCGAACCTGGCCCCTTGCACTTGCAAGACAGGCTCCAGAACCGCTGAGCTAAATCCTCAGCCCAATGGTTTTATTATTTAATTCCTTCAAGTATATGAAAGTCAATACTTCGCAACATGGAAAACTAAAAGCAAGAACAAAAAACTCCTTTCATGTATTTTGGGGTCTCTATTTTCCAGGTCCAGCAGAGGATAATTACGCAGTCAGTGAACAGGAGCGGGCAGAGGCATATATAAATGTATTATTTTTAAGTGCCTCTCATAGGACAAATGAAGGCCCCAAGGCATTTGTGCACTTAGGTAGCCAATGTTTGGAGGCATTTGGTGGACATAAAGTGGTGAACAGACTTATGTGTTTGAGACAAAATAGTTAATGACTATTGGGATAAATGACAGGTGGACTGTGTCCAGAGCATTATGGGAATGTGTGTACGAAGGGGTGCCTTAGCCAGGCTTGTGGGGTGATGGCCTGAAAGTTAGATTTTTTGAGACTTATGCTAGCAAGGTCTACAGTGTTGTAAAAAGATATATTACCACTTTCAAGAAACTTTCCTGCCCTCGAAGGTGAGTTAGCAATAGTTTTGCCAACTAACATTCTTATACCAGGAACTGGGATACGTTCTTTTTTTTTTTTGAGACAGGGTCTTGCTTTGTAGTTCAGGAAGGCCCTGAGTTCACTATGTGACCCATGTGAGCCTCACAGCAACCCTCCTGTCTCTGCCTCCCAAGTGCTGGTATGACAAGCATGAGCCACCACGCCTGGCACTGTGGTATGTAGTTACTGGGCATCCAGCTCACCGAACCCGGAACCACTGAGCTAAATCCCCGCCCTCCTCAGCGTTTTTTTTTTTTTTTTGCAGTCTGACCTGGTTCTTGGTTCTTGTTTGGCACTTTTACTCATTCAACTATTCAAGCAGCTCTCAGCTCTTTGATGAATACCTTTGTCCATAGTGGCCCACTCCCCTTCCCTGCCTTCTCTCCCTACCGTTTTCCAATGTCCATGTAAAAGGTTAAATTAGAATCAGTGAGTAGAAGTAGCAAGTTAGGTTTCTTTCCAGCTAAAGAAAAAGCATTTTACTCTTTCAGCACACAGTTTAGGGGGACCTCCTTTCCTTTTAACTGAAGAGAGGGATATTTGGAAATTTTCAGTGTTTCACAATTTTTTTTTTTTTAGGTTTTTTGAGACAGGGTCTCGCTTTGTGGTTCAGGCTGGCCCTGGCTCAGCCTCCAACTCACATCATAGCAATCCTCCTGCCTCTGCCTCCCGAGTGCTGGGATTACAGGCGTGAGCCACCACGCCCGGCACTGTGATATGTGGTACTGGTTGCTGCTGGGTGTGAGTCTCCACACCCAGTATG
>PVIR01032937.1:0-18249 GCA_004026965.1 Petromus typicus | reverse complement strand
GTAGGAAAAACTCATTCAGGTTAATGTGAATTCCATGTCTCCAAGTAGTATGGAAGAACTGTGATAATTAACAGTCTGCTGGCACTTCCATTACCAACCACATTTTTAAGCAGTTTGTAACTCCACTGTTTTTAATGAGAAATTGCTCTTCAGGATAGAACTTGGCATAGAAGCTATAAAACAATAATTCTCAAATTCATTAGGGCAGATGTAAGCTCTATCATTTTGGCACTCTGGATTCCTAGTGGAGAGTCCATTGAACACAAATAACTATCATCAAAGGAACCGCGGGGACTGATTCTAAAAAGTATACATACGTAGGAGAAGGCCAACTGAAAACACATTGATAACTTCAAATTGGAAATAAATGAAAGAAAATGGTATTCTTAAAGTTGATAAAATTAGCATTTCATGTAAATGTTCAGTTTAAATAAAGAATCAGTTGTGCATTTTACTGTTACAGACAAAAGCTTCTTTAGGTAAGCACTGTGATTAGGATCACCAGAATCATGATATTTAATAATTGTGATGTCAGGGCTGGGGATTTAGCTCAGTGGTTCCGGTGCCTGTCTTGCAAGCATAAGGACCTGGGTTCGATTCCCAGAAACCACATACAATACTGGGTGTGGAGACTCATGCCGAGCAGCAACCAGTATCACATACCACAGTGCCAGGCGTGGTGGCTCACACCTGTAATCCCAGCACTCGAGAGGCAGGGGCAGGAGGATTGCTGTGATGTGAGTTTGAGGCTGAACTCAGGGCCAGCTTGAAGCACAAAAAAGTGAGATCCTGTCTCAAAAATAAATAAATAAATAAATAAATAATAAAAATAAAATTGTGATGTGATGTGCTTCAGTCTTCTTTTCCCCTAAAAGTATAAATTTCAGATTTGTGCATTTAGATGAATGCACTATGACTTTACTCTAAACTAAGCCAATGATACTTTAAAAATGTAATCATTAATAGCATTCAATCAATTACTAATAATTACATTTCACTTATTAAGACATGAAATAAACATGGCACTTCATGATTTCTGGGAAATTTAAAAATTGACATTCAGAAAGCTAAAATGCAGAGTGATAAGGGATCTAAATTTGATGAGTTCAAAAAACTCTGCATGCCCAACTTTTCCTGTTTAACTAGCTACATATTTTCTGATGAGAATGCGTGGGCACACTAGTCTGTTCTCTGTAAGTGTAGCCCACCGAATTTACCCTATGTCAATTAAAGACCAGAGTCGTGTTGTTTTCAGATCCACAGTTTTCCTGCTGAGGTTTACTACCTGGTATTCATCTCCAAACTCTAATTACATTGCATAAAGTAGGGGTGATGCAGTGGAAGGGAGACTCTCACGGCTTAGAAAATCAGCCATGGCTACTCTTCCTACACATCAGCCCTGTAGATGAGTCTTTTCAGACTATTATTGGATGACTTGCTGTCCACTCACTCATGGGGCAGATGGGGAAAGAAGAGCAGCATAATCCAGGATTTTCCAAAGTGGATATAGGTCTGGGGGGCTGATGTATTTCAATTAACCAGAACACAGAGCTGGGTTACTGGAGGGAGAGTGGATATACTGACACGATTATGATAATGATGGTGGTCAACAGGAAAAGGAACAAGGCCACCAAGGTGACTGCAGTGGTAAATTACAGGCCTGGGAAAGGGAAGGGGAGTTCAGATTAGAAACTGAACTCTTGGGTGAAAATTAGGACTGGAGAAGAGAACAACAAGGTGAAGGTTGCAGGGAGTAGAAAAGATTAGGGAGGAGCTGTGGGGCAGGAGTTGAGAGCTAAGCACCCAGCAGACCCAGAGAAACATCAGTCACCATTTCTTGAAAATGTACCCAAGATTGTTTCAATGTCCTAGTGTCCTAACAAAGCATTTGGAATTCTTAGAATAACTCAGCTTTCACAGCTAGTAAGATTCCCTACCTTAGCTTTCTAGGCTTTTCCTCCTTGAATTAAGTCCATCCCATACAGACACATACACACAGATATGCATAGACACACACACACACACACACACACACACACACACACACACACACACACACACACACACACACAATATTACCACTAGTAATAGCCTATACATTACCATCAGCCCCAAAACTAGTTTGATATGCACGGTGTCACTGTTACATTTGGGAATCTATAGTTTTTTGGTTCCTACTCCCTTTGCAATCACATCATTTCAAAAAACAAAACAAAACCACTATACGCTATGCCTTCAATTAGATACCTAAATATTATTTTAGTTTTTCTATGTAAGTAAAATGTCAGAATTTCCCTTAATTGTCACTACTCAGTGTTGTCTAAAATATATGGTAAACTTTAAGTATACTAAACCACATATGCTATTTTAAAAATTACATCAGATATCTTCAAAGTTCATAACTGTATTTTTTTTTGTACAGACATTTATAACTAGAATTTGTGACACTGAATTATCCACATTTGATGTTTTTGTATAGTATTTGACTTCGGGGCAAAACCATATGATTTCTTGGTTTATGTTCTTTCTTGCCTATAAATTCATTTAAAACATATTAAGAGACTTCAAAATTTGTAGCAGGTGCCAGCTAATAAAATTCCTTAAGGAACTGTAATATACAAGTGAAGTATGAAGTATCAATTATGAATTTTGCCAAATCCTGACAGTTAAAGAGATGGACAGAGAACTACCCAAGCATGGAGCTCTAAACTGCGTGCAACCTTCTCCTTACTCCTGCCCACCTCCTCCTTTTATCTTCTTCCTTTTTCTTACATTAATTAATCAAAATAGAAAAAATGACTCTCTCTTACTGTGCTTGCAAATCCTGTATTTTACTCCTATATTGTACCATTTGAAGTACAATATATAATATACCATAAACAGAAAAAAGGCACAAAATTTTGCAGACTGTAATCAATCTTGTTTTTCTCAAAATTTATCACATGTCTAATGTTTGCCCTGATATTTTCAAGTGCAGTTCATCACAGAAGTGTCCTTCCTCCTGCATTTATAATGAAAGAATACATATGTCCTTAGCACCACAGAGAAAAGCCCAATATTCCAATTGCCATTATTCTGTACTTTGTATATAAATGGTATTAAGCATGGGCTTGTGTTTTGGACTTCCTTGTCTCTAAATCCCCCAAAGAAAGATTCAAGACTTGATTCCACAAAAGCAACCACTGAGAACACTAAAGCCCATTATTTCTCCTCCCACTGCTGGCCAAGGTCAGCTCCCTGTCATTAGCCATGACATAACATAATTGTATTACTGCTCCTCACGTGGGCAGATATTAAGCAAGAACTACACACATCATATCGTTGTAAAACTGAAAAAGTGCCACATTGTTATCCTATTTTAGCATAAGACCAGTGAAAACAATCTTTAGCAATGACACTGCACTACGGAACAGAAAAGAGCTGTTACTACTCTGAGGTATATGTTTAAACTGAGGCTTGACATCTTCATGTAGAAAAAAAAAATAGGACCATATTTTACTACCAAACTCCAATTGTGAGATCATTTAATCTAATTTCTTTTGGCTGCTTCCAGTTCAATTAAGGGATACAATGTTACTTAAAATAGTCTAATTAGATGTGTCTCCACTCTGGTACCCATCTTTCAATGTCTGTGATATAACTATGCTTTCAAGTTGCAAGAAGTGGATAGTACCCTCAGCCTACACATCCGGCCAGTCTGTGCTGTTCAAAGACTGACCTATATACAGTGTCATGCCAGCAGTTCTGGCTACTTGTGTAACTAACACCCTTGCCATCGCCAGCATTCTTTGCAGTGTTGTGGCTGCAGGAAAATGAAAGTCCGTTTGCATAGTGGTGTGTTCATAATGTAATGTGGTCTTACAACACAGCACCGTTGTTTCCAAATCTGCCTGCTGGAGAGTTTATTAACTGCAAAATGTAAGTGGTGATTTGGCAACCTAGAGAGAGCAGCCCTGGAAAGTGTCAGCAGAATCAAACAATCGCACTGGAGTTTAGAAAAGCTTCAGGAAGAGGATATTCATCTTCCCCATCAGGGTCCCTACACACACTGAAAAAATGTCACTGGTAAAACTGCAGTTCCAGTCTCAGGACACTAAAGCTCAGAAAGATACTCATCCCTCTGGGACTCAGAGCAGCAACTTTAAATGGTGAGCTGTTGCCAGGTTTCAAATAATGATAATTAGTAATTTATGATCTTATCACTCTACTAAAACAACCTGATAAAGCGACTGTCGTTTGTAATAAACTACATATCCCTTACACTTCAGAGGAAGACAACATTTACTCTGTAGTCCTATGTCTACTGGGAAGTCTGATCTAACTCGTTTTGTATAATGACTGTAGATAAAGATTCCTTTCTTTGCCTCTTCCAAACTTCTTCCATATCTCTGCAGATCCACTTCAGCCATCCCCAAAATGAACGCGTCCTGACTAAATTCTAAGCACCTCAAACAGTGGAGCTGGACAGAAATTATAAACTGACGCCAATCACAGAAGAGTAGAGGACTCAAGTGCCTGGGCTTTGCCAGGCCTTGAAACCTACTCAGTACATTTAATATTATCAGGGATCGGTGACAAATATATTTGATGGACTGTTACACAAGGATGGGCAGGAGCAGGCGTCCCTGGAGAAACATTTCCATGAAGTCTTTTCCTGCTATTAGAAACATGTCTTATGACTTTGCATTTTTAAAAATCCATTATTCCCTGGGTAAGTTAAATAGAGGACTTGCAACTAGTCTATAGAAAGGGTGGCTGATTTGCATTTAAAAAGAACAGTTTGCTTCTTATACACTGGATGACTTAAAAGGAACTTCAATGAGCGGGTAAAGAAATACTGAAGACTTTCAAAATTAATTTATTCAATTCACAGCATCACCCACTAAAATTATTTAAAGCACTTAATTGGAAAATGATTTAATATATTGAAGTAATTTCTGATTTTCCAAAGCATTTCACTTTTAAATTAAATCTGACCTTACTATGGCAAGAATGGCGAGTGAAATGTGTATCCAAGTCATTACCTTCTTTTTGAAGCTTAACATCACTGATAAATTTAATAAGATTTGTCCAGTTTCATTGCCAAAATGGTTCTGATCTCCTGGCCACAGTAACTATTGTGGAATATGTCTTTAATCACCAAAACAGAGCTGCCACTTTCTTATTCTTTATTAGCAGCGTTCTTGGTATAAGCAAGATAAAAGGCAACACCTCAGTACTTGTATTTAAAGGCAAAACAGATTTTAGCCAAAAAGAACTGTTAACACCAAAAGATGAAACTTCATCACACAAACTTCGGCTTCTGCTGAAGTTCCCAATACCTTTCCGCCTGCCCTCGTTGAGGGCTCCCGGAGTGCGAGCCTGCCATCCTGCCCGGGATAGACCGCCCTCTTTCTAACTTGCCTGCACATCAAGGGGAGACAGCACAGCCCTTGAACGAGGCTCGCACTCTACACAGCGTCCAGGGGCTTCTCCACGAAGTGGGGTCTGCGGCGCACTTCATTCCCAACCGTGGTCTCTGTGTGTCTCTGTGTATGTGCGTGTGTATCCCAAATGACCAAGACTTAGGACTTCGAGTCGTTCGCGTGGCGGAAAGACCAGGAACTGGGGATGCAGCGGGCTAAACACCTCAGTAACTCGTCACCAAGCAAATGGGAGTCCCAAGGATGTTCCCCGTGGAATTCACCAAGGGGTCCATGTGCTGGTACCTGCGGGGGCTGTGAGAGGCAATCGGGCGGGTTTATCCCCAGCTCACCGCGGGGCGTCTGAAAAGCCCGGCCCGCGTTTCGGAGAACTGAAATCTCCCAGCCAGCCTTCGGGAGGGTTTGCCAGACACGTCCATCAAGCCAGGGCCCGGGACCGTCCCGCTAGTCCTTCCCTGAGCGCTCCTTTCTAGAAGACGGGAGAGCAACCCCTTCCTTCCCTAAGGACCTCTGACCTATCTTTGAAACACTCCCCCGCCGGGCCCCCACTCCGAGTCTGTCACCAGGCTTGCTCCTGTCCCCAACGCCTTGGCACTGGGGTCACGGGCTAGGAGTGCAGTCCAGTCAGGGACCCAACTTGAGCCGGCTGCTGAGTGCAGGACCTTTGTATTTGAATGACGATGCACTCCTCCAGCTTCCAACAAACTTGGCAATTTCCACACTCACCCCCCCACCCGCCCCAACAGGAGCTGTCCCCCAAATCACGATTCGGTTCGCTCTCTGAGCCCTGGCCTGCACTTGAGACTCGATTGCCCGATTTTGATTGGTAAACCAAGAGTTGTGGAACAATTTTCACGGGGCTGGGGGGTGGGAGGGCCTCTTGGGCCTCCTGTACCCCGACTCTCCGCTGCTCCTTAGGCAGCTAATCCCGGGCGGGAAGCGATGCTGCGAGCCCCAGCTGCCCAAGAAACCGAGGGAGAAGAAGGAACTGGGAAATCGGCTCCATTCTCTGCCTCTGTCAGTTCCGGACCGCAGACACACCCCCGAAGTATTCCACGGGTTTTCCTCTTAATTTTTTAACGCCCCCCGGCAAACCTAGGCAGAGATCCTTAGTCTCGAGCAGCAGGAAGGAAAGAATCCGAGCAAATCGTGTCACTTTCCGCACAACCGCGACGTACGGCAAGCCCCCCGAGCTGCTCCACAATACCTACTGCCCCGGCGCGCGGCGGGCTGCAGCGGGCGGCGAGCCCAGCGCGCCCGGGACCGGCCTCCGCCGCGCGGCCGCTCCGCCGAGCTGGCCCCGCGCCGCCGCCCCCTCCCGGGACCACGCAGCGAGAACACGGTGGAAACAAAAGCCGAGCGAGCGTTCACCTTGTTGCAATAGTAGGGGTCCAGGCAGGGAGAAGGTCCCAGACAGGGCGCGTCGGGCGCGGCGGCGGGCTGGGCTGGAGGTGGATAAAATCTTACGTCCATTTCACTCTCACATCAAGCAACTCCTTTTCTATTCCCTTATTTTTTTTTATAAAAAAAAAAAAAAAAAAAAAAAAAAAAAAAAGGAAAGAAAGAGAAAAAAGTCCTGGTGCAAAACAAGCTTAGACGGAGCGGAGAGAGGTGTCTGGGCTCAGGAGTGAAAGAAACACCTTCTTCCCCTCACATCCGTTTGTGGTTTGTTTAAGAAGAAGAGGAGAAAAAAAAAACAGAGAGAGAGAGAGGGAGAGAGAGAGAGAGAGAAAAGAAAAAAGAGGGGAGGAAAGCGCTCAACTCCCCGAGCCCGGCGCGCACCCGTCGGCGCCGAGCGCGCAGCCCGCTCCGCCGCCTCCCGGCCGCCGCCGCCCTCCGCCCCGCCGCCGCCTCCCGGCCGCCGCCGCCGCTGCCGGCCAGGTAACTTCACGCGCGCATTGTCCCCCCCGCCGGCCGTCCCCGCCTCCGCGCCCCTCGCCGGCCGGCGCGCGCGGGCTCCGGGACCGGGCGCCGTGCGGGAGACGCGGACTTGCCCTGCTTTAGTTTATTTTCTCCAGCTTGGAACCCGGGACCGGGGAGGGACGAGAGGGGACCGCACGGGAGGGGGCCGCGCCCCGGGGCCGGGTGGGGGTGTGGGCGCCGCGGGCCGCTCTCGGCTTCGGCGGCTGCCGCTGGGCCCCGAGACCGGAGCGGGGCGGAGCTGGGGAGAGGAGGAAAGTGCGGCGGGCCGGGCCGGGCCGGAGCGGGCCGGGCGAGGAGACGGGGCTGGGAGGACCGCGCCGCCCAGCCGCGCTGCCCGGCCCCGGAGTCACACAAAGGGGCTGGCGGCCGGAGCCGCAGCCCGGGGCACCGCGGGGCGCAGCGAGGGGGCGCTGTGGAGCCTGCCCCGCGCCCGCCCGCCCCGCCCCCACCCGCGGCCAGCTCCAGCGTCCGGGGCCCTCCGCCCGCCCGAGCCCACGCCCTCCGCGCGCGCGGGGGAGGGGACTGTTCCGCGCGCGCGACCCCGCCGCTCCCGGAGTGAGCAGCGTCCGCGGGACCCGGGCGCGGGGAGCGGCGCCCGGCTGCAGCCCCCGCGCAGCCCGCACCACCCTGTCACCGAGACCCCGCAGACCACAGAGTGAAGCGGGGGAAACAGGAGACAGTTACCACGCTCGGGCCGGAGGGTCACCTGGGCCTCGTAGTCGCCCCTCGCAGGCTCCCTTTCTTTACACGTGGACGCCCAGCAGTGCTCAGGGTGTCCGAGGAAGACCCGGAGTGAGCCCCGGGGTGAGCCCGAGGTCGCATCGCCAGTGCGGTCTGCCCGTTTGCTCCGCCTGACCGACGAACAGACCTACAGGCTCGCAACTTCATTTGTTTTGATGGTTGGACGGCTAAGGCGCCTTGGCCACTGTAGTAGCAGACCCCGTTCCCCCCCACACCCCGCTTTCCAGCGAGAAGTCCAAGTAGGGGTGGGAGATGTTTACCTTCTCAGGAGTGAGAAGAGCCCAGTATCCCGGAAAGGATCCAGGAAGTTCATAATTTCCACGTGTTTCTGGTCCTAAGGAAGACATAGAACATCGTGACACTCCATGCGCCCTGCCTGTACAGGGTGATTGCCAACTGCTCAGTGCCGCTTTTCCCGGCTCTGTCTCCTCCCTGCAGTAAAGATCACCAGTCAAATATGAGATGCGACAGAGACACGATGAGAAATAATACAGTTAACATTTTGGGGCCTCTTCTCCATGCAGCATTCCTCGGGAAACCTCCTAATACCTATTCCTTTGCTTAACATCTTTTGCCTTGAGCTGTTATCTTTCTAACAAGCATCATTTCTAATAGTAGCAAAATATTCCACTTTGTCCTTACCTTCGAATGTAACATGATGGAGAGTTGGGAAGAAGACAAAACAGAATGCCTCTCCACATCGAGAAATCCTTGGAAGCACAAAATAAAGGAATGAGTAGAATATGTGATCTTCCTCCTAATAAAGCTTTCTAGAATGAAATGTGTATGAAAATTTGTGGTTAATAATTTCAGCTTTCAAAATTCAGTTGTAGGGCTGGGGATTTAGTTCAGTGGTTCTGGTGCCTGTCTTGCAAGTGCAAGGACCGAGGTTCGGTCCCTGGTAACCACATACAACAATGCTGGGCATGGAGACTCATGCTCACCATCAATCAGTACCACATATCACAGTAACGGGCCTGGTGGCTCATGCCTGTAATCCCAGCACTCGGGAGGCAGAGGCAGGAGGATTTCTGTGAGTTCACGGCTCATCTGGGCTACATAGTGAGCTCGGGTGCAGCCTGAACTACAAAGTGAGACTCTGTCTCAAAAAAAAAAAAAAAAAAAAAATCAGTTGTAGATACTAAAACGTGTCTTAGTGTCTATCTAAATTTAATGATGAATGTAAAGGTAATAAAACTTTTGAAGTTTAAAGGATATTTATTTTAAGCTTTAATTTCTATCTTCTACCCAACAGTCATTATTGACATGTTACATAGTTTGAAAACTTGATTTTTAAAACCTTTGGACCTATAATTGATTTGTTTGACCACCTTGTGAATACAAGGAAGATGAAATAAATGCTTCAGTACTGGAAAAATATTGCTCTCAACCTCTTGACATGTGAGAGATAATGCTATCTGCTCCTCAGCACATTATCTCTACAAGTTTCCTCCACCTTGATGGAAAAATGAAATGCATGGGACCTCCATACCCCTCCACTTCCTCATGGAAGACCTGTTTTTTGTAAGGTGAATTGTAAAGTGCAAGTGGTATGTTAGAGTTTCACATGGTAGTGATATAAGCTGTTTGGGAAAAGAAAAGAAGAAAGGGCTTAACTCCAGTCACTTTTGCGACAAACGTAGATGGCACAAGTCATCACAGTCTCTCCCATAATACAGTATAGGCCCCTAGCCAAGTCCCATGTTTATAGCCATACCACTGAGTATATCTTAGTTTAAAAGTAGAGACATTCTATTACTTTTCAATTTGTAAGATATTCAACTCCATATCATGACTGTTTACTCATTTATTTGTTCATTCATTCATTTATGGCTTATTCAGTGAAGAAAACAAACAAACAAAAAACCCTATGAATATAAACTGCTGGGTATAAATTTGAAATAGAGAAACAAATTCTTTAAAATGGTTCTTGCTGTAGATGAATTTATGGCTTTCTATAGCATTCATGTTCAAATGTCTAGTTTTTAGAGTCATTTTAGCAGTTTTAAAAAATATTCATACCTGGATTCTCCTGCCCCACAGGTTCTGATTTTTACTTAAGTAGAGTGAGATCTGGCACAGTAACTTGTAAAAGATCTCCAGCAGGTTCTATTTTCAGGAGAGATGTGGACCACTAATCAACTGAGGAAATGTTTAAGACGAATTTTTATTAAATAGGCTGCATTGTCGTTTCATGCTGATCCTCACAAGGGTACATTGAGAAGGTCCCTGCTTAAGATACCCTCATTTCCTTTGCCCTTTTAGAGATAGAATTGAGCAGTTTACTTGGTTTTGCTAAATAAGCATGCATAAATTGTTTTATACACCCACTTTATGATGTAAAATAAATATTCATTCTCAACTAGAAAGTTCATATATTTTAACTAGCAAAAAAAAAAAATGCCCTTGAAAACATTGTCTCCTTACTAATATTGATGTAATAATATCAATACTTACAATTTGTGAGTTGCCGACAGAGCCTTAGATCTGGCCCTAAAGTCAGATCTCATTTCTACTTCATTTCATTGTCCCACATCACTTTGTAAGTTGCGTTAGAAAGCCTACCCTATAATTACAAAGCACGCCCAACACGTGATTTCGCTGACTCAGCACCACCGATGTTTGTTCTAATTGTAGTTTCATAAATTGTGTTTTCAAATTTGCAGTTGTTTTCAATGACCACATTTCATGTTTACTGATTATTTTGTATAAGTAGGTCCTAAATCTTGTAGTACTGTCTCCAAATCACATGCACAGAACGTGTTACTTTTGGGAAAATATTGTCTAGACAGCTAATCCTCTCTGTGATTTATGAGAGTTCTGTAAAAATCATTCAACAGGAAATGGCACTTCCCATCTGGTGTTTTGTGTTACATTTTGGAGTCAGTTTCTCTTAACGGTGGAACCCCTCCTGGTACACTGACCGTGAGAATGAAACATCGTATATATGGACAGACCGATTTTGAAATCTCATTAGAACTAAAATCAAAGCATGCCATATTGAAAAACCCAACTAAGATTTATTCCTATGGCGGCCTCTTCTGATTTAAGACAATATTTCAGTAATAGCTGATGCCAGAAGTTCCTGTTAGAAAAGCCTCGTTCGTGTGGGGCGTGATGGTGCATAACTGTGCCTACAGCATTTTGGAGGTGGAGGTAGCAGTATTCTCGGCATGGTTCTGGCCAGTGGGGCCTACATAATGAGTTCAAGAACGATAGAGTGAGACCCTGTCTAACTAAATAGAAAAAAAAATCCTTATTTTTTAAAAATTCCATTAATTTGACCCTTCAATAAAGGCCATCTAACTTAGGTTATGAGGTATCTTGCTACGTATTTGTACTATGTGTATTCAGACTTACCTTCTCATGCAGGTTATGGGGGAAGTAGTTTGATAGAACCTGCACGATTTAAAGATTCAAAACACATCATCAAGGGTTTTGATGGGAAACATTCACATTTTCTCAATTTACCAGTTACAGCCTACTATTGTCCAGGATTATTTAACATTTCCAAAAGTAATTTAAATGTAAAATAGAATGATACACAGTCAGTAATATCCTGCAATGGAAGAACATACAACATTGGTGTTTATTTCCAGAGGAGACTAGTGAGAAATGGCTAGATTGTTAGTTTTTCAACCAGAAAATAAAGGATTTCAAAATGATGAGGAAAGTTTGGAGAAAATGACACTGGGCCTACAGATACCTCGCATGGTACTAAATGACTCATAAAATGCAGTATTTTTACATGATATGGGAAGTGTGCCATGCTTGTACATCTCAACATTAAGTGTGGTACAGTACTCTGATCTTCAACAATATATAACATTTGTGGTATAATAGCTATAATAGGACTATTCAGCTATTTTACACAGCAATAATCCAGTCCTTTCTCCTCAGGATAAACTGTGAGGACAAATCCTTTCAAAATCAGAATTAGTTCCTTGAAGAAGAGTGAGGCTACAATTATCCCTTAAATAGGAGCAGCTGCAACATAGTTATTGGCCTGGAGAGTAGTGGCAAAGTGTTTTTCCAATGCAATTAAATGGATTTTTTTAATGCAAACTAATATTCTATAAAAAGTCAATTGGAAGGTGAGTAGGTGTGGAATTGCTGGGATGAAAGGAACAGTCATTTTGCTTACCTGAGTTAATATTCTGGCCTGAGTAAATGCTATTTTGGTGAAAATGAATAATCAAGGCTCATATTTTCCATGAAGTGGAGCCCAAAATGGAACCAGAGTAATACAAAGGAAAGACAATTTTGGTTTATTTGTACATTCTGCATCTTGTCTGGAAATGTATTCAGACCCATGTTTTGTTATTGATGTTTTTCAAAAAGCTATGATGAGTCAACAGCAATATTTCAATTTAAACAGGAAAGACATTAGTTGGATGGAAAAATAGAAAGATACTTACGCTTGTCAGTGTCTACATCCAGGGGGAAGATGAACAATAGGATCTTAGGGGCATTTTTCCCCACTAAGATGATTAAAGGATGGGAAAATAAGACCTTTAAGAAAGATTAAAGGACATAGCTAAAGAGGGTACTACTGAGAGACAATGTAATTCTTCAAACCAGGCAGATACAACCTGATCAGTGGGATGTGGATGGGAAAGCCTGGAGACTTCTGTCACACCTGAAAAAATTATTCTCAGTGGGATCTTGAAAGTGTGAATAAAGGAGAGGTGGGCTGTCCATAGGACTGATTTAAAATCTCAGAACCAAAGGAAGTTTGTGAGGTCACCTGTGCACCCATTGACACTCTTCTTGAAATATGTTTTCCTTAGAGAAGATTGATGGACAATGAGTTTGAACTTGAATCATCCAGTCGGCTCGTGTGCTTGTAAATTTTGGATGACAGACAGTGAAGTTCATCTGGACAGTACGCCAAAGAATGTCTTGTAGTTCTTCGAAGTCTAAAAGTGCTTTCTTTCATATTAGGTCTTATGCCTAAATGTTTTCTAGGACTTTGGTTATCTCCCCCCCCCACACACACACACAGTGCATCTGATTTTGCAGGAAAAATTTAAGATGTGACACACAGTAAAAAAGTAAAATGATATGTTTCTAAATGTTACTGCTGTAAAAGGATATCATGACAGGAATGACATCTTAGGATGATCTCAATGCCCAAGAATAAAGAGAAACCCTCCAGCCTGGTTACAGTCCATGGTACTGTGTAGCCTTCTATCCACTAACTCAAAGCACATCACAAGATGCTGACTGCTGTCCTGTGACATTTTTCCAGGCTTGACTAGGTAACGTAATGCTTTACTCTCCTCCTCCTCCTCTTCCTCCTTTTCCTCCTCCTTCTGCTCTTCCTCATTCTAATCTCCCTCAAAAATAGTTTATTTCCATTAAGAAGATGGAAATGGGGCTCTTGTGATGAAATTAGTGCCCTTGTGAGAATAGACCCCAGGAATTTTGTCTTCTTAGTTCTCAGTGCATGAAGAATACTCACCTTTTCCATGTCTGTTCTATAACTTCCCTCCCTTTCCTGAACAAAAGCAACTTTTGATCCTACTTCTCCTTCTAGATGCAGTTCTGTATCTCTCCATCCTGTTGTTACAAAACTTCTGGAAAGACTTTTCTTTCATTGCACTCATTTATACCCTAACATATAACACTCTAGTGTTCTGCTCCTGGGTATTTCCTATTGGATCTGTTCTAAGATTTTCACTGAGCACTTGTTTTTGGTACTAAGGATCAAACTTGTGGACTTGCACTTGTGAGGCAGATGCAGGAATCAATGAGCTAACCCTCTGACCCTTCACTGAACTCTCTTTTCCTCACCATACTTGGATTTCTTGGAGCTTTACAAGGTATTTCCCCATAAGCATGTGCAGCTAATGAGTGAAGAGGTCCTATTTCACTCATCTGGTTGGTTAGACACTGGGGAACATCTGTGTGAAGAGACAGCAGTGGGGGAATACAGCACCACAGAGTACAGAGAAAAGAGAGATGACCAGCCAGGGTAGTTAGAGATCCCCAAGGCAGATTCATCCAGGAGGGAGTGGTAGACGTTCACCTTCACTGCAGGCTGTTGACTGTCCATTTAACAGAGGACACTTGAGTGTTCATAACGTGCTGGACACAGACAGGCTCCAAGTTCGTAGAAGTTTATCTACACCTGCTCCTGTGCAGACACACTTGCTGTCAAACTTCAACTACAACTCATTCTGTGCTTACTGTTAAACTGAGTTCTTTTGGTACTTTGTGAGTCATAGACTTCTGTCTCCAACTCTCTACCAGTGCTGGAATCACTGAGCTAAACCCTCGACCTCATATCAGTACTTTGATCAGACACCACCAGCAGCTTTCTGATCTCCAGGTACTCCAAAAACTTTCTCACCACCCCGTGCTCATATGTTCACTCCCATTCCCTTCAGGTCCAGAGCAAGTACCGTATCACCATTGTACAACCCTGTCAACCTCCTCTCCACACGTGGAGTGCGTCCCTCCACACTGTGTTGTAATGATTTGGTTATAAACTCTTACTTCTCCATTTAAGATTGTATCACAAACATCTTTGTTTTCCCAACATCTGGAATAGAAACAAGGAGTAAAAAAAGTTTCAAAAAGGAAAATATTCTCTGATGTTGATTTGGATAGCTTCTATTAGGTGTTATTTGGGAATAGTGTTGGATATTTTATGGTGAATGGAAGAGTGTTAAAAAGCTTTAGCCACTTCCTTAGCAGTGGGTTATCTCATCCTTGGAGAAAACCAGAATGAGTTTTTTAATAAAATGATTGAAAAGGTACACTGAATCTCCAATTTAATTATTTCAATTCCTGCAAATAAAGGTCTTTCAGAAAGGCTGCTGCTTGGTAAAATGTGATAAAGTTCCAATACATTCTTAAAAATTGTAAATTAATTTATAAATTTCCATTCAAAGTTTAAGCCACTATTTTCACATATGAAAACTCATAAAATTTCTTTCTATTGATTTAGTATCTTTGCATCTAGAGTTTAAACTAAATTTAATCTCTTCCTAGAAGCTTCCAGAGGCATTTGGAACATCCAAGGGAACACTGCCTATTTTTACTGCCTTGGAGTTAGATATGAACTGCAGACTCAGCTTGTCAAATTCTGACTTTGATTTCTAACCTTATATTTCCCTAAATTTTTGTGTTCCTACAGAACTGACCAGTATACATTGTTTTAACATGCACTGGCTTTAGTTGTTCACAGGCTATGTCCTGGCTGCCCTGCTTTCCACATCCTCTACCATAATTGTCTGCTCCATTTCTCCTCTCAGTGGCATTGCCTTCTGGAGATTTCTAGCTTCTCCAAGGTACCCTGAGCTTTCTGCCTACCCTCCTCTTCTTAGAGCACTTGTTGGTGATGTTTTCGTGGGACTTCTGCTTTTCACTTTACATCAATTATATATATTTTATTCTCTATCCTTCCTCAGCTAGTTAAAAATCTGGGGAAAAGTGTTGTCCAGTTCATCTCTAAGTGCCAGGCACAGTTTCTTTCTTTCTTTCTTTCTTTCTTTCTTTCTTTCTTTCTTTCTTTCTTTCTTTCTTTCTTTCTTTCTTTCTTTCTTTTTTTTTTTTTTTTGAGACAGGGTCTTGCTTTGTAGTTCAGGCTGGCCCTGAGCTGAGCCTCAAACTCACATCACAGCAATCCTCCTGTCTCTACCTCCTGAGTGCTGGGACTATAGGTGTGAGTCACCACGCCCAGCACTGTGGTATGTAGTACTGATTGCTGCTGGGTGTGAGCCTCCACGCCCAATATTGTATGTGGTTATGGGGTATCGAACCTAGGGCCCTTGCACTTGCAAGGCAGGAGTGGGAACCACTGAGCTAAATCCCTGACCCTGTTTTCTTTTTTTTTTGTATGGGGGATAAAACTCAGAACCTTGTGCTTGCATGGCAGGCACAATGCCATTGAGCTACATCTCTGGCCCTAGCATAATTCCTTAAACATAGTTCATTCTCAATAAGTATTTGTTTTATTGAACTGTTTTCAAATAAATTCAAGTAATGTAATTTTTATTACATATTGACAAAATCTTTATGATAGCAGTTCATAATCACAGCAAGCAGGTGAATTTTCAACCCCTGGTTTTGTTGCCTCAAACAATAGACAGACTCTACTGAAAAACTGTAGCCTCATTCATATAATTTAACTACAGGTAAAAAGATAAAGTGTTCCAAAATAGAACATTCACCCTCTTGACAGTATGTGAATAAAATGGATTGATTGACTGGTATTATAGTGCTGGACACTGAGCTCAGGGCCATATACCTACGAGGCAAAGTTGTCTACAGCTGAGCTACCCCCTTTGTTTCCCCAAAATGTGTCTATTCATGATCTTAATTTCAGAGAGCAGGAACATGTAAGAGCACTCTTTTTAATTAACATTAAAATGATATCAACTATGACCTAGGCTAATTGTCTTAGTACTGACAGAAGTAAATGGATAGTTGTGGAGATAAAATCACCTTCCTGTTTCCTGCTGCATTAACTGTCCCCAATTGGAAGAGTCAAACTATTGAGAACTGCTCCATAACTCTGAGAAGGCAAAGGTATGTTTGAAGGCAAGGAGTAGAATTTGGAATAAACCTGATTTAGAGCCCAGGGCCTGCAGGCTTCAACAAGTGACATAGCTATAAATCATCTATTTTATTCTTAGTGTTGAAACTTGAAAATTCAATACAAAAGTTTAAAAAATTATATTCACTTAACCTGTGAATAAAGTGATCACTTGTCCCGAGAAGAGACTTCATTTTTATTAACTTTTAGAGTACAACAAAGAGCTAACAGAGGCAATGTGGTAACATCAAACATTCATTGAACATTTTGGGGTGCATTTGAGCTGACTCTTCATTTGTGCCTGGATTTATCTGTTTTGGGGAGGAAAAGAAAGAGCAGTGTTCTATAATAACAGTGTCAAAATTCTCCTGAATTCCCTGTGATGCTTTTTTACTTTCAGTTAGGTTTATTTTTGCCATTAGGTGTTTCCCATCAGCCTTGCAGATGGAGAGCTCCGTTTCAGCTAAGCATGCCTCTTTTAATAATATCTTACGCAAATTTTCACCTATGGACCAGGGTCCCGGTTTCCTTCGTAAAATATTTTGAGAATTCGAAACTCTGGCAGGATACAGAGACTAGACATGTTCACAGAGAAAAAGAATGGTACAGAAGTAAAAGACATTGACATGTGGACCATGGCTCTGAAGCACTTTGATGAAGCCCTCAAGGGATCCAAAGATATGAACTGAGGCTCCACCATGTAGCAGGTGGGAGGAAATTCGGCCACTTTTTGGCTAAGGTCCAAGAAGAATCTCAGAGTCTCACTCACCAATACAGCCTACAGTGTGCAAGTTTGGGCTTATGTTCAGACATTTGCAAAGAGCAGTAAATAAATAAACTTATAAGACTAGATTGAAGAAAATGAGGCCCCTATCCCCAAGACTTTAAGTAGCACTATTTAGCTTTGCTCTCTGTACCTTGAAACTGCCCCAAAGCAAGCAGCAACTCTGCCAAGGTGGTAGACAAGCCTTTCTATGCTCTTGGCACTTATATATATTTCCTAGGGTTGGAGAGAGAGTAAATGAGAACTGAGATTTATAATAAATGATGTAAAATAGGGGAAATAAAGGCCCAAAGGGTAGGAGAAGTAGGGGTGAGGAAAAGAGGGAAGAAAAATGTGAGAAAAAAAGGAAAAAACCGGAAATAAAATCTTGTAAATGGGCATGTGAAGGAAGGAGGATGGAAAAAAACCAAAAAGCAAGATGTTCGCAATGCTCTTCCAGTAAGTTATGTACTCCAGCTCTCCACTCATACGTCAAAATGCTTTCCTGAGCTCCCTGACCCAGCTAGAGTGTCTCGCCTTTTACAGTGTCTTCCAAAGGCCACTCTGTAGTAATCATATTGGTACTTTTCTCACCCCATAGAAAAGAGCATACTTTTCTGAAGGACAGGAATTCTGGCCTGCTTTTTATCTTCCGTACTATCCAGTATAATTCTAGGAAATAGAAGTTCATTAAGAAATAGGAACATTCAGAGGCAGAAGCAGGTGGATTGTAAGCTTGAGATCCACTTGGGTGACAATGAAAATATGTCTCAAAATAAAATATAAAATTAAAAAAAAACAAAGTTAGGGATATAGCCAGTGGTAGAGTGCCTGGTTTAAAACACTAGTACTGA
>PVIR01032936.1:0-18226 GCA_004026965.1 Petromus typicus | reverse complement strand
GGGGGGTCTCCCCGCCCTTGGTCTGTCCTGGCAGGTGTGACCCTAGGGGAATAGGGGTGCTGGGGCCACAGTGGCATGACTCGCATGCTCATTTCTGTGGTCAGTGGGAGCCAGGGTGGGGCCAGTGGACCTCTGCTCCCCAGGGTGGGAGGCAGAAATCAGGAGTGGAGACAGATCTGTCCCCACCCACCCCGTGCTGGTGGACAGCTTAGCACGGTGGTGCTCACCTCTCACCCAGCACTCAGGAGGCTGAAGCGAAGAATCACCAAGATCCAAGGCCAGTGTGAGCTACCAAGTGAGACTGTCTCAAGCTACACCCCACGACAGTGAAAACCAAGAGATCAGAAGAAAAACCTGTGGCGCTGTGGTCATGTAGGCTCAAGCTTTGGGGCCGTTTCTCAAGCCCTCTGAGTGTTCAGCGTTTGCAAGAGCTGGGTTCTTCTGTCAGTTTTAACCCCTGTCTGTTCCCAGCCTAAACCCCACTAGTCTGCCCCTCCTACAGCCAAGTGTAGAGACTGAACGGCTGCAAACTCCTGCTCAGAAGGCGGGAAAGCAACCGAGCCTCATGCTCAAGGTGTGCAGTTGAGGTGGGAGGGTAGTGGGCAGTTGGGTTCTGGAGTCAGCACTGCCCTCGGCCTGGGTGCTGCCACCCAGGGAAAGACCTGGCTCTGCCCTGAAGGCTGGAGGTAAGTGTGGGCCCCGTGAATAACTTGTCAGAGCCGCGTGTTTCTGCAGAACTCTGAGAGGAGGGACGGGCTCAGAACAGGGCGAGGGTGCTCTAGACAAGTCGTAGGGTGAGGTGTGGTCGTATCACACACAGCAGCCAGGGCCTGCAGCTAGTGACGCCAGGACACACCCATCTCTGCTCGCAGGTCTGGGAGCTGGGATGTCACTGCTCCACCGTCTAGGACCCAGTCCAGACAGGGGTGGGGAGGGGCCGTGTGCTGAGCGGAGTGGACCAAAGATGCTGGCTCCTCGGAGATGACTTCGTCCTGCCAGTTCCTTTCCTTCCTGCAATCGCTCCTCAGTCCAGCTTAGGGCTGCCCAGCTTCCTGCCCTTGTTTTACGAACTCCGCAGAAGCTGGAGGTGAAGGGCGGCCGATGCGCATAGGATCCTGGTAACCACTGGTTTCCAGGTGACTAAGCCAGGCAGAGAGGATCATGGGATCACAGGCTGACTTCAGGCTGAAGAGCCCTTAACACAGAAAGACTCTGATTCCATCTTGCCGCAGAGGAGCTGGAGGTCCAGGGAGGGGCAGGCCAGACGCAGGCCTCCCGCCTCCCGCCTCCTGCCCAGGCCGCGCACCTTTCACAGCGTCACAGAGAGAGCTGAGATGCGAAGTGAACCCAGAGACCAGCAACCCTAGCCAGTCAGGGGCTGCGGGTGTCCCCCAGCCCCAACCCAGCCCTCAGGCCGCACAACCCTTCTCGCTTGTCCCTGTAATCCTTGTGGCCACGCTGTTAAAGACGCAGGGTTGAAGGGTTTCATGGGCCCAGTGGAGAAGAAGGCCATATTCTGGGCGTCAGAGCCCCCGCGCCCAGTGTGAGCGCCCGCTGAACACTCACTGGCCCGAGCAGGAGGCGGTGGCTTCACCATTCATGCCTCCTCCAGGTGACCTGCTGGCCAGGTGACCTGCTGGCCAGGTGACATCCAAGGCCCTTCTCTCCACCATCCTGTGGGAAACTCAGGGCCTGTGGCCTAGATGCAGGCAGAGCAGACACTCACCCTGGATGTGCCTATTTCTGTCAAGAGGATTTCAAGACTGTTGTGATCTGTCAAGAAATTCTTGCAGCCCTTCTGAGATGCAGACAGGATTATCCTGGGCACGGCACAGAGTGAAGGCGACTTGCCTGATGCTACACTGCAAGCTGAAACTAGAACTGGAGCCAGGGGCTCATCTTCCTGCTGTCTCTCAGATCAAAGGCTTTGCTCTCCCCACTTCTCAGAGATGGAGGTGCCTAGGTCAGGATGGAGCCGACAGCAGGCAGGAACTGGCATTGGCTGCCAGGCTGCAGGGGCCAGCTGGGCTGTTTGCTGTGTTTGCTCTGCTTTGCTTACCTTGTAGGGCAGGAGCAACCTCAGCGGGGGCCTGGGAAGCGGGTGGGGCTCGGATCTTGGTCCTGCCTCCCGTACCCGCCCAGAGTCCTGGGTGTGGAACATCGCCAGGGAGGAGGGACAGCTGGCTGCAGAGCAGTTCACCTATCTGAGCAGGCCTGTGCCAGCTTCAGGACGCAGGGCTTCAGCACCTCACGGGGCTGCACCTGCTGGCCTCTTAGCAGGGCTCTCACCTGGCGCCGTGCGGGTACCCGGCTCACGGCAGACTTCCAGAGCTAGAGGGGAGGGGGGCGGATCTGCGTCTCCCACAGCTCTCTGCAAAGCTTTCCCAGCATCTGGGAACTTTGTACCTCTCCTAAGATAAATGCCTGCGTGGACCTTAGCGATCACCTAACACCTGACTTCTGGCTTTTCCTCGCACCACACCCTTCCTATCTACTGAATCCTGTCACAATCGGTGACACCCTTTCAAGGGCAGATTAGAGCTCCGACGTCTGGGTTAGGGATGGAGGGGAACGCAGGGGCCAGCTGATACGTGACAGGGCCCTCTTGGCTATGGTAACCCACGCCTCCTTCCCAGTGATGGTGATGTCTTCTACTCATTCAGTTCAGAATGGCTGGTTTGGCTCAAGAAACTCTGGGGGAGGGCTCAGGCCCAGCTCAAGACCACACGGAGCTGGTGGCAGAGGGGGAGGTGGAGCCCAGGTCTCCCCCGTCCTTATCCCGGAGGCAGCAGGCGCGCGCAGACGGAAAGTACACTGCTCACTGTCACCACTGCGCGTTTACCCGGCACATCTGGAACTGCGGCTTCACCCTGTCACACGGAGCCCTGCCACTTTCTCCACCCTGGCTCCTGGTCCTGCTTCTCTAGTTTGTGACACAGCCTTTTTCTCTAAGTCTTTTCGAGGTGGAGGCTCAGGATCCCGCCCTGCTCCTTCCTCCTTTAGTCCAACTTTCCTTCCCAGTGGTCCAGTCCCACCTTCCTCATCACCTGCCTGGACTATTCCAACAGGCAACTAAGCCCTCTCCGTCAGTCTGTCCAGCAGCCCAGGATGGGCCCGAAGGCCTGACATGTTCCCAAGTTGGCACTGACATGGAGATAATTATCATGAAGCAATTCCCAGGGTTCCTTAGGGCTCGCTTATTCAGTGCCTCTGAGGTGTGTGATGCTAAGAATAAGTGCTTACCAGACACTTGAATATGCTCATAATCGTTTCGTATGAGCAGTCAGGAAATCCTGACTGTGTCCGGCTCCGGGTGTCCAAGCCACTCTCCCTGCTGCGCTCTCACCTACTTGAAAATGTAGAAATCTCCAAATTTCTTTCCAATTCTAACTCTTCTCGGCGCCGGTCTTTTTCCCTTCCAGACAGAGTGCCATGGTGGCGTGAGCGGCACCATCTATGAGTACGGAGCCCTCACCATCGATGGCGAGGAGTACATCCCCTTTAAGAAGTACAGCGGCAAATACATCCTCTTTGTCAACGTGGCCAGCTACTGAGGCCTGACGGACCAGTACCTTGGTAAGAGACCCCTCCCAAACACTGCTTCTTTGTCACTAGGACACAGTCACAAGAACTTCCCCGGTGCCAGGGCCACGGAGTGGCATAGTGATGAGTCTCAGCTCCACTGCATCCCTATGTGTGCATGTCTTACTGGGGATGGAACCCAGGGCATTCTCACTGAGGCACTACATCCTCTTCTGTTTAAAAAAACTTTCTGATACAGGGTCTCGCTAAGTCACGAGGCTCCCCAGGCAAGGCTCAAACTTGCAGTCTTCCTGCCTCAGCCTTTACTGGTATGCAGCACCTTGCCAGGCTAGTGGCACGTTTTTCCAAAGATGACTCTAAGTCTGAGGTCTGACTGCCATCGGGCACACGCCACATCTCTAGTTAACCTTCGCTCTGTAGACACCACTGCTACCTGAAAAGCACAGGGAAGCAGCTGGGGTCGACTCTGAAAACCCATCCTGTCCGAGTCCTACTACCAGGGCGGTAAGAAATGGCGGTTGACTCAGTCTTCCTGAGAATGTATCCCCTTCCCTCAGCTCCATCCACCCTGGGGCTCCCCTTGGCCCCAGCCTGGAAAGCAAATACAGGCGAGGGTGGAAAGTGAATTCTAAAATAAACTAGAAAGGCACCTGCTT
The DNA here is from genome assembly GCA_004026965.1 of Petromus typicus. Taxonomy (NCBI): domain Eukaryota; kingdom Metazoa; phylum Chordata; class Mammalia; order Rodentia; family Petromuridae; genus Petromus; species Petromus typicus. Next base: position 14,027 of record PVIR01032936.1, on the reverse strand, counting down.
TCTGTACAGACCTTCTCCTGGTAATGGGTGGAATGGGGTATGTGACCCAGACTTCGAGTCCCTAGTCCGCTCCGCCAGGCCAAAAGTGAGAGCCTGAGGGTGGGGGCAGGTTCACAGGGGCCTAGAGAGGACGCTTGCTCTGTCTGCTGCCAGGCTGGGGATGGCTGGCAGGGGCCGGGAGGCCAGGGTACCTGACGCTGGGTGTTCTGCCTGGCACTCTTGGGCAGTTCCCAGAAGCAGACCTCAGGCTGCGTGGCCGGGGCACTGCTCTGTCCTGATGCTTACCAGAGTGCCTGCACAGTGCACCTCTGACACTGCACACGAGCCCGGGTGGAGGTCGCCAGGGAGGTGGGCAGGGCCTCCCTCGCGTCCCTGAAATCCTAGAGGAAGGAGGGTTGTGAGGGCCCTGCTCCATCCAAGGGGGCCCTCTGCTTCTGCCAGGGGCGACAGTGCCCACAGGCACCAGAGACTCGAGCGAGGGTGCTGGAGAGCCGGCGCTTATGGCCTGCAGGCGAGGGTTTCTCTTTTCCCACTGTCGTCCCCAGAGACAGAAGTTAGGCTAGGATCTGAATCCCAGCTCATGGCGATCCCAGGTCTGGGTGACTCCGGCTGTGGTGGGTGAGCAGGGATGTGTGCAGACAGGTGGGGGCTTCACGGGCAACCTCGCCTCTGCTGTTCCCTTGAGCAGAACTGAATGCACTACAGGAAGAGCTCGCACCCTTCGGCCTGGTTGTTCTGGGCTTCCCCTGCAACCAATTCGGAAAACAGGAGCCGGGAGAGAACTCGGAGATCCTCCCCAGCCTCAAGTGAGTGCTCAGCGTCCCCAGAAGGCTCCTTGCTGGCACCGTGGAGCCATGGCTCACAGTGGCCCTTCTGCAGAACGAGGGAAGGGGCGGGGTGGGGACACTGAACAGGAGGGCAGGGACGAGTGGTCGGGTGTGTGGCGAGGGCACGGAGGAGGGCCATTTCTGCTCAGCCATTCCACAGCCCTCCTCCGCTGCTCACCCATCTGCCCCGCCCCCGCTGGTCCTCCCCTTCCTCCTAGGCCAAGCATCTAGCCCTCGGACCCACCCCCCCCTCCGTTCCTAACAGGTATGTCCGGCCAGGTGGGGGCTTCGTTCCTAACTTCCAGCTCTTTGAGAAAGGGGACGTGAATAGGGAGAAAGAGCAGAAGTTCTACACATTCCTGAAGGTGAGCGATGGCCCCCCCTGCTGCCCGGCCCCACCGGCTCCCCTGCGACCGGGCTCAGGGCCGGGTACTGGGTGACGTGCCACCCCGCGGGCTGCAGCCTGGGGCCGCCGCCTGTGCAGGTAGAGCCCCAGCGGCCCGAAGCGGTGAGGGTCTCACAGTCCGGTCACAGCAAACCCGCCTCAGGCTCGGACGCCCCGAGCCCAGCACGGTCCGGGGCGGCGGGAGGGCCGCCACGCTGACGGCCTCTTCTTTCCTCTCCGCCCCAGAACTCCTGCCCGCCCACCTCCGAGCTCGTGGGCTCCCCCGACCGCCTCTTCTGGGAACCCATGAAAGTCCACGACATCCGCTGGAACTTTGAGAAGTTCCTGGTGGGGCCTGACGGCAAGCCCGTCATGCGCTGGTACCACCGCACGACGGTGGGCAACGTCAAGGTGGACATCCTGGCCCACATGCGGCGGCAGGCGGCCCTGACGGCCCGGGGCAAGTAGCCGCTGCCCAGGCCTCCCCACCCCGCCACGCCGGCGCCGGAGGACTCGGCTCAGGAAGGAACCCTTCTCCGTCACCCTCAGGCCTCCCCAAAGCCTGCCACGATGTGCGCGTGCGCCCGTGTCTGCCCCGAGCTGTGCGCGTGCGCACCTGTGCGCGTGCGTGCAGCCCGCCGGCCCCTGCACGCGTGCCCGCACGTGCCCGGTGCCGAGGCACACGTGGAAACGCGTGCTCTCCCCGACCCAATGACAATTCGCGTTCATGAGAGCCCAGAGCACAAGCCGACTCACCTCCCCTGGACCTCAGACAGCAGCAGTCCCGGTTTCCAGACTCCCACGCCCCGCCGTCCTTCCTGAAGGGCCCCCGACACCCCGCGGCTCCTAGCCCACCACGCCCCGCCCCGACAGCGGCCCACACCGCGGCGGGGGCGGCGTCTCCATGAGGGCGGGGCCCGAAGCCCGGAGGGCGGGCCCCCCCTGAGCCTGCCTGGGGCCAGCCCTTGTGCATTCAGGCTGAGCCCGAGGCAGGGACGCTGCCCCTGCTTCTGCGAGCGTGCCCTCTGCCGGCGTCCTTTCCTCTGCGACCTTCAAACCAGTAAAGCCTCTTCTGCAGCAGCCAGCGTACTGGTGCTTCCTTACCGGCGGCGGCCCAAGTGCGGGGAGGGACGGAGGGTGCAGGGGGCTGGGGCACTCTGGCTCCCGGAGCCATCAGGCTGGACAGGCCTGGCTGGACTGGGCCGTGTATAAAGTACATACTGTTTATGTGTGAAAGTAAGACAGACTTTTTGATTTTGGGGTTTTGCAGACAGTCTTGTTATGTGACTCAGGCTGGCCTCCAACTCATGCAATTCTCTCAGCCTCCCGAGTGCTGGAGTTACAGCCCCGTGGGACTGCCCTTTTAAAAACATTTCACGATCTGGGATGCCCAACTTGCATGCTTCCGGATGGACATGGCTGGCACGCCGGCTCTGCTTCCTGCTCGCGTGCAGAGCTCTTCACCAGCTTGCGTTCGCAGCAGGCCTCTTCATGGGGAAGGGCAGTGCCAGCCTCAGCACTCAGAGCCAAGTCCTGATGCCCGCCCAGACCCTCCCACTGCTGTGGCTCTCAAGGGTGGGACAGGTGCACAGCTGGGCCTGAACAAACACCAATCACAGCACACTTATTTTCAACTGGTTTATGTCCAAGATTTGTGCAAATAGGTGCATAGGGACAGAAGCCACCCCAGTGTGGTCCTTGGACACCACACACGCAGCTGTGCAGGCCAGGGCCCCTCTGCAGATGTGGCCAGAGTGGCCTTTATTCTGGGGTGCGGTGGCTCTGCCAAGGCCGCCCAGTGGAGGTGACAGCACCTCTTCTGTCTGTCCTGCTCTGGAGAGGAAACCACTCTTCCTGCGGCTCTCAGAGGGACAGAGATGGGCATGGGCAGGCCTGGTACAGAGCTCGAAGCAAAAAAAATCACACAGACATGAACACTGGACCTGGCACCTAAGGGGCCAGAACCCCTTATACGGAGGTTTTGAAAGAAAGGGTGCCAGCTGTACCCTCTCTTCAAAGTGACATCCTGTGGCTTCAGAACAGAACGGCAGGTCTGAGCTGGCAAGGCCTCTCTCCGAGTGGTGGCAGGCGTCAGGGCAGTGAACTTCTCCCTGGTCACCTCCAGAGAAGCGGGAGTAGATGCTTCCGGTGGGGCTTCTGCTGCCCCCAGCCATGGTCAGCGCTGGAAGTGTGAGCCACCGCCTGGCCAGCCTCTGTCCTGCTGAGGCCCTGGCTGCTCAGGGCACGTGGCCTCTAGTTTTTCAGTAATCTGAGGTCAGCCAGCTCTGCAAGACGAAGGTGGAGCCCAGTGACACAGTCTGGTCTCACTGCGACCCCTCACAGTCATGTTTTGGAGACTCTAAATAAACAAAAATTTTGAGGTCTTAAAAATTACGTGGTGAGGTTAGTTTTCAAGCCTTGTATGGAGTAACAGTGAGTGGCTGAGAGTGCGGGGTGCCAGGCTGGGTGGCGCCCTGAAAGCCTTCCTCCCAGCAACAGCAGCAGTTTCATTTTCCACGAGAAGATCCTCTCCCTACTTCATCACCCAGTTCGTGCCCATCACTCTGAGCAGGATGCAGACATCACTTACTCGGCAGCCCACCCCCTTCCAGGTCTAATTCCTTGATTCCCTGAGCTTAGGGAAACCTCCTGCTGATCAAGGCAACCTACTGTGTGGTTTTTAAACTCCATTTCTGCCTTCTTAGACCCTGAGACTGCAGATCTGCAGGCGCAGAGGCTGCGTCAGTTCCTGCATCTCAGGACCCTGACCCAGCACAGTGTGTGGCATGAAAACAACAACTGGAGTGGACAGGCAGCTCCAGGCCGCTCGCCCTGCAGCAGGTATCACCCTTTTCAACACCAGTTAGGAAGCCGGGTCTTCCCTCCACCAGGGTCAGAATCCAACAGCATCTCCAGACTGGGCTGACCCTGGCCAAGCTCGGGTATGAGAGGACCACACCCACCTGGTTCTGCAGGCCGGGCCGAGGATGTGTCCATCACTTGGGAGCTCTGGTTTCGCACGGTGCCACAGGGTGGGCGCCAGGCATACTCCGGCTGCAACAAAACTGGTGCTCAACAATCTACAATCACACTTGAAAAATCACAACAGTGGCTGTGATGCTCGAGAAGGACTAGACATGAGGTAACCAAGTACTACCAAATCCTCTAACTGTCCAGGAAACATTCCCCGTGAAGAGAGTGAAGCTGAAAAGGAAGAAATCAATGTCACCCAGTTCGGGACGGGGCTCAGCGGAGCTTGGAGTGACCAATCTCTCAAGCTTCGTTCTACTCCAGTGATGCAACAAGCACACGCAAGAGTCTACTAGGGATGCCGGCCAGAATGCCAGTGACTGCCCGAGGAGCCTGGGATGTGGCAGAGGGACTGAAGAGGGGCAGGTGACAGCAGATTATTTGGAGAAAAAATAAAACAAAAAGAAAGAAAGCAACATAAGAGGAAAAGGAGACGAGGAGGAAAAAGAAAGAAGCCTGGTCAAGCTGAGGCTGGCGTGTGTGGACGTGAGGACAGCCTCACACTCTGACCCTCCTCCCGGCCCGACAGCTCACTCAGCCGTCTCCACCTGCACCAGGGATCCTGACTGCCCCCAGCTCCTGCCCACTGCTGCCCACAGACAGGAAGAGCCAAGGCTGCAGCCTCCAGCATCCTTGAGAACCTCCCCCCTTGGCAAGAGTCTCCAGAAGGCCCTGGGCATACCCTTTGGAGGGGCAGACTCACCAGGTGGTAGAGGCGGGGACTGGGGATCGGGGGTGGGTGGTCCACGCCCATGGGGGGTGGAGGGTAGCGGATCTGGGACCAGTCCTCAAAGCCATGATGTGGCAACATGGCTGGCATGGGTGGGTAGGCGTAGGGGTAGGCCCCGCAGATGTGGTCTGGGTGAGGCTCCACATGGTAGCGCTCTCCCGCAGCCTGCAAGGAAGATGCATGTGTAGGTCTGCTCGGCAGGACTGCACAGTAACACCACTTTACCACCCTGCTTCCAAGTTCCAGCCCTCTGGGGCACAGAATGCCAGGAGAGGACACTGGACACCTGGCATAGAAATCTGGTTTGTGTGCGAGGAAAGGCAGGAGCAAAGACAGACAAGTGGCACCTGGGCACGGATGACCACCTGTGCTGACAGCTGTGCCTGCCCGGTGCCACCACTCGGGGCAGCGGGCAGATGGTGTCAGCACTGTTTCCCACTACGCTCCCAGCGGCCGCTGACTGGCTCCTGGCGCCTGCCTCCGCCACTCACCTTGGCTTTCCTCTTCTGCTGTCTCAGGGCTTCTTTGGCCTTCTCCTCCTCCTTCAGGGCTTTCAGCTGCAGAGGGGTGGAGGGAGGCAAGGGGCAGCTCGCTGACACGGGCGGCCCCGGGCCTGAGAGCGGACTGGCCGCTCCGCAGGGGCCCGGGAAGGGCTGAAAGCGGGAGAGCCCGGCCGTCTGTGGACGCAGGTGGGGACGTGCTGCGCCTGGGCACCGCCAGCAGCTGTGCAGTCGGGAGGCCAGCGGCCCTCCAGCCCTGCTCCTCCCGAGGACAGGCCCCTGGGTGCAGCCGCCCCACCTGGTTGTTTGACACGGTGACCTGGGCCTGCAGCTTCTCCACCTGCTGCTTCAGCTCCTCCTTCTCCTCGTTCATGCGCTCCCGGTCGCTGCGCTCCCTCTGGAAGTCCTCCTCGAAGATCTTGACCTGCAGGGGTGGGAGGCAGGAGCCGGCTTGGGTGAGGCGGCCTGTACACGCAGGCCCAAGCCCACGCTTCCCGCCGGGCGCCAGCGTCAGGGCCGCTTCCACCCGGGCGTGGGCTTGTGCTCCTGGAACACAACAGCTGATGGTCCCTCTATCTCAGGTCCCGACTTCACGGCAGAATGGTATCTGGACAAAAACCCACGGCTTAAAAAAGATGAATGCCATCAACCACGGCAACTCTTTCATCTGCTGAGGCTGGCAGCAGTGGCCCGGGGCCCGTGACTCTGAAGCGCAGGGGCAGCTGCGGACTCTGGGTTCTTGTCCTGACTGCCGATCACAGATGCTGACTGGGACTAAGATGGCCTAGGAGGCCCGAGAGCAGCCCCACACGGCACGGGAGCGCAGGCAAAGGCCAGGCCTCACTCTGCTTCGGGTCCTGCATCCCCCGGAGAGGGCACCTCTTCTACTGGGGGCAAATATATCGGTCTTTCCATTTATACTGGTGAAGGTTCCCTTTTAAATACATGTAAAGTTCATTTTTATACAGTAGGTGAGCGAGAGCCGGTGGGGCAGAGGGCTGAACTGTAAAGCTGGGACACGGCCAGGCCAGGACCCCGTGACTGCCAGGAGCCCCCGCTCCCCAAGCTCACCTGCTGCTTCAGCAGCTCGTTCTGCGTGGCCAGCTCCTGTTTCCTCAGGAGGCCGCTGGCTCCCTCGGGGCTCCCGAACGCCCCTGGGGGTGACGGGGAAGCGTGCATGCTCAGTGCCTCCTCCAGGGCCTGGGGTCAGGGCGAGAGGAGACAGGGCGTCAGGGCCTCTGGGGCTGGTCTTCAGGGACGCTCCTCTTGGGCCGATGAAAACAACCACCAGGGCCAGTACTGCCTACCACCCCACGCCAACTGTTAGCATCCACTCGTCCCTGGGGGACTCTCCAGGCCCAGGAGGCGAGGATGACCACGACCGCCGCTCCCGCTTCCCAGAGGGGAAAGCTGAGGCTCAGACCCAGTGCTGGTGAGGTCACACAGCCAGTGAGTGGCAAGCAGGGGTTCAAATCAGCATGTGAGCTGGACCAGCAGGCGGGCCTGGACCTCGAGAGGGGAGCGGGGGGGAGGAGGGGAGCCTCCTCCTCCCGCTCGACGGGGGCTCAGGAGGAAGCGGGTGGGAGGGAGGCTCAGCCTCTCCAACTCAGCGGTGCGCGCCCACCTGGCCTTCTCTGGGTCACCAGACCGGACTTAATTTCTACTTGGGTGACATTTAACCTCTCCACACTGAAGAAAAACTGTAACATATTTTAAGTGAAATCAGCAAATCCACAGGCTCAGAAAATAGTCCTTTCTGTAAATGATGTGCTCTCTTCTTTTTTCCTTGACTTTTTGATGACAGGGTCTTGCTATATAACCCCAGCGGGCTCACTCTCCTGAGTAGCCAGGCTTAGAGGTGTGGACTGCCATGTCCGGCTCGCAGCCTGCAAGGTCTCCACCAGCTGCTTTTTCCATCTGCCCTGTCTGCGTCTAACTGAAGACCTCGGGACCCTCTCGAGGCCAGTCTTCACCACCTGGACTTCAGCTGCCCAGGGACTGCTCCCTGCCTAGGCCTCGGCCCGCTCGGCGCCTGGTGGGACTGGAAGCAGCTCGGCCTCCCAGGCCCTGGGCCTGACAAAGGTGCTGAGCCCGAGGACATTCTGCATGCTCGGAGCTCAAGGCTCCTCTGTCCTCCGTGGCCTCGCACCTGGCCGCAGGCACAGCAGGCTGCCCGCCCTCTGGGGCTCATCCACGTAAGTGTCTCTGCCAAGAAAACCTACAGGAACCTCCTTACAATGAGCAGCAAGGACAGGACTCTACTGGGGTTTACAGCCGAGTCCCCGGGGCTCAAGACACACAACCTCTTCCCCTTGGAAAGAAACAGGCCCGGAGGTGCGTCAGGAAAGCACATACAGTATCAAAACCAGACAGGGCTGTCCTGGCAAGGCTGGGGCCAGGCAAGGACAAGCCCGTGCCCACTGGAGAGGGCAGGAGACAGAGTGACAAGGAGGCAGTCAGCACAAGACCAGAAGGCCAGCCACACGCTCAACAGTTCCCTGCCTGTCCCGTGCTCCGCTGCTCAGCCTGGCTCTGCTCACTGGGTTTCTGCTCCAGCCCCTGCCCAGCCGGATGTCCTCTGTGCCCAGACCCACCTCGTACAGGTCAGAGGCCTCAGCCCGTGCCCATTACCTCCCTCCAGGAGGCATCTCCTGAGCATGAGCTCAGGCCAGGCGCTGGGCCAGGCTGGTTCTACGCCTGATAAACAGGTTCACTCTACTGCGGGGCAGAAGACGGCAGTGAGTGTGGGCAGTGCTCAAGTGAAGGTCACGGATGCTCCAGGAGTGCAGAGCAGCGCCTGCTAGGGCGGGGCGGCACGTGCACAGCCCCAAGGGGAGGGTGGCAAAGGAGGCTGGGGCCATGCGGCAGCTCAGGGAGCGCAGGGCAGCCGGTGCCCACCTTGTTGAGCCGCTGGATCTCCTTCTCCTGGTACTCGCGCTGCCGGGCGAGTGGGCTCAGCTGGTCCTGCAGGTGCTTGACCTTCTGGCGCAGCTCTTTGGCCTCGGCGGTGAGCTGCTCTTTGTCTGTCTACAGGGAGCATGAGGTGGGGAAGCGGGGAGCCGTTCAGGACGCTCTGACTCTGACGGATGGGCAGAAAGGCCCACTGGGCCCAGCCCCCAACGGGAGCTGCCGCGCAGAGAAGGCCCTGGAGTCGCCGGCGTGAGGGTCCACACCCACACCCGGCGTGAGGCTCGGAGGCCCCAAAGGACTGCGGGCCCTGAGTCTGAGTCTGAGCACAGCGTCCTGTGTACGATTTTCCACTGGCTCTGCGGTCCCGAGACTGTGCACCACGGACAGCATGCAAAGGCCTCTCAGTGCCTGCGTCTGAGCCTGGACAGCACTCAGCAGCCAGCGCTCCTCCAGAGCCAGACAGAAATGGGACCAGGAAGAAGGCTCCCCAGGGTGACCGGTGGTGGCAGTGGTGGTGGCAGCAGCGGCAGCGGGTGGCAGCAGTGTCAGGAGCAGCCCTCCCCCACCCACCATGGCCACTCCAAGGCTTCTGCACCACGGAGCACCATATCGTGGCCTCTACACCACGAAGAGGGAGGAGCCTCACAGTGTCACAGCGAGCTGCTCAGGAGCCAGGTTTCCTGGCTACACAGTGCGGGCCAGGGATTTAGCTCAGTGCTTCTAGAACCTGTCCTCTTGCAAGTACAAGTTCCCAGGTTTGATCTCAGTAACCACATACAATGCCAGGCGTGGTGATCTGTCACACCCACCAGTAATCAGTGCCCCCACAGCACAGTGCCGGGCGTGGTGGCTCACGCCTATCATCCCAGCACTCAGGAGGCAGGGGCAGGAGGATTGCTGTGTTCAAGGCTGACTTCAGGACCAGCCTGAACTACAAAGCAAGACACTGTCTCAAAAAACTAAAAAACAGGGCTGGGGATTTAGCTCAGTGGTTCCGGCGCCTGTCTTGTAAGCGCAAGGACCCGGGTTCGGTCCCCAGAAACCACATACAATACTGGGTGTGGAGACTCACCCCAGCAGCAACCAGTACCACACACCACAGTGCCGGGCGTGGTGGCTCACGCCTGTAATCCCAGCACTCGGGAGGCAGAGGCAGGAGGATTGCTGTGATGTGAGTTTGAGGCTGAGCTCAGGGCCAGCCTGAACCACAAAGCAAGACCCTGTCTCAAAAAAACTAAAAAAAACAAAACAAAAAAAACCTAAAAAACAAAACAAAAATTATACAGTGCTGTACTCAAAGCATGTGGAGCTGATGGACCACGCAGGTCATTAGTTGATACTCTCCAAACTAGGGGGTGGCTTTGAACTCCCCACTCCAGAGGCTCTGCGGTGAAGCAAGCCTTTCTGTCAGCAGGAGCCACACTTTGGAAGTGTCCCCCTTGGCTGACAGGCAAGAGCTGTAAAATCTAGGGCTTTATCTCACCCACCCTGGGAGAGCTGGAAGGGGCCAAATGCTACCAAGCCGGGCTGTGAGTCACAGCTGTGCTTAAGCACTCGGGACGGAGAACGTGACTACCCCCTGGACCTCAGACACGGTTCCGTGCAGGGCAAGGAATTAGCACTGGAGTGCAGCCCGTGTGGACAATGTCCATCTGCCAGCCCAATTGCCACGGAGAGACAGGGCAAAGTAGCTACCACCCGGAGGGTCTGGAAGCCACACAGCCTTTCTTTCCTCTTCACCAGTATCTCCAAGGGCCCTGGCTCACAGAGCAGAAGCCGTTTCTTCTTGAACCCTCCGCTGACACCCATAACCTGGGTCTGGTACCCCTCAGGCCCACACTCTGACCCTGTGACTGCTTTCTACAGCGCACATTACATGTTCATTGTTTGCCACCATGAGTTGCTCAGTGTCCAGCTCCTTCCCAGCCAGGGCAGGCTGGGAGGTTCACAGTGAAGCCCAGCACCCGGCCCAGCGCCCGGGCGTGCAGCATCCATGAGCCCCAGCCCGCAAGCGGCCATCAGGGTGCTGTGGAGCAGACCCCAGGCCTCCTGCCACCTGCACCGTTTGCTTTTCTGTCTAGCTCCCTGGATTCTAAGATTATACTTGACACAAAGTTCTTGGGAACAAGTAAATGTGAAAAGCAACAGCTAACTCAGCCTTTGATTTTCAGAGGGGAAAGCGAGGCATGAAGAAGGCCAGTGCCCACCCTGAGCACCAGCCCTGGCCCTCAGACGCCTCCGGGCAGCGGGGGTGGGGGGTGGGGTGGGGGTGGGGCACGGCGCTCTTGGACCAGAGGCCGGGTGCGCTTGCCTCCTCCATTTCAATCTTGGACTTGGCCAACAGCAGCTTCCGGTCAAAATCTCGCTGCTTCTGCTCGCGCTCGGCCTCCAGCTCTGCCACCTGCTTCTGCAGGTCCCCCAGCTTCTGGCGCAGCTCGGTGATCTGGGTGGAGGGCGGCAGGGGGAGTGGTGAGGAGGTGCAGCTCGCCGCCCTTGGGCCCCCAACGGGTCGCAGCTTGGGCGCCGGCGGCCCTGGGGCTCGGCAGCGTGGCCTCACTGCGGGGCTCCGAGCTGCTGGGATGAAGCAGCGAGCTGAGGGCCCCAGGACACAGCGGGGACCCACCTACCTTCTGCTCACACTGCTGCTTCATGGACCGGAAATGCTGGTCCCACTGCTTGTTCACCTCCAGCAGCTGTGGGAGGGTGGGAAGCACGGGAGCATCAACTCGTCGTCCGACGCGGCGTCCCGCTCCCGCGGCCTGCACCCAGTGTGCGCGGCGTGGCTGCAGGCGCCTCCTCGGCCTCCGCCGTGCGCCGCTGCTCTAAGGCCATGTCAGTCCCAGGCACGGCCCTGGGGCTGCGTCAGAGGAACCTTCTCACGCCCTCACTGGGCGGTCTGCACTGCGCGAGGCTGGACGCGGGCCGGGGACAGCCAGCTCTGGCGCTCTGCCCAACAGGAGGCAGCGCCTCGGCACGTCTGCAGGCCCGCCCGCCCTCACCTCCTGCCCACCGCTCCAGAGCTGCCTTCCTACCACCCGCTTCTCCTCCTCAGAGTACGGCGGGGCAGGCCAAGGAGGACGGTGCCCACTCGGCCCACTGGTGCATCCTGTGGTCCCAGGAGGGCAGGGATCTCCCGGCCCGCAGCCACCCACCTCCATGCGCTGCTGCTCCAGCATCTTCACTTTCTTCTCAGCGGCAGCCCAGGCGCCCAGCTCTGGGGCCCTGCCCGACGTCACGCCAGCCTGAGGAGTACAGCGGCCCTGAGCAGCGCCTCGGGCCCCCCATACCACACTCTACCTCCCACTCCTCCGCCCGGCACGTACTGCGCCCTCACCCCGCCCCACTGGAAGGTCCCCGCTCTGAGTCTCCACTCCAGCCTCTCCGCAGCCTCCTCTGGGTCGGGCTCCAACACTCCACACCAGGTACTGCTAGCCAACCCACCCCCGCTCCCTGCCCACCACATCAGCCCAGGACGCGCGAGTTACTAGGAGCAGGTCCTGGTTTTGCAGGCCTGCAATCCCAATACCCAGCAGGCTGAGGCAGGAAGATCACCATGAATTAGAGGCTAATAGGGGCTAGTAAATTCAAGGCCAGGCTTGACTACATTAGGTATTGAGACCCTGTCTCAAAAAACCCAAAAAGTAATTAAATAGTTATGTTATTTTTTTCAAGGTTTTTTTTTTGTTGTTTTGAGACAGGGTGTTGCTTTGTAGTTCAGATTGGCCTTGAATTTACTACATAGCCTCGACCTCAAGTTAATCCTCCTGCCTCTGCCTCCCAAATGAGGGGATCATAGGTGTGAACCACCAGACCTGGCTATCTTTCAAGTTTTATCAAAGTTAAAGTTTTGGAAACACATTTATTTAAAAAGCATTTTTGGAATGAAAACTAACATGGTTTATTCATGCATTTATCTTTTCTAGCTCTGTCCTCTGGAAGGGCCTACAGCAGAGACACCCCAGATGAAGCGCATATACCCAGTGCCCACAGCTTGCTTTTTTTTTTTTTCTTGGAGGTACCAGGGAATCAAACTCCTGCCCTTCTGCATCCAAGGCGGCTGCGGTACTAGCTGAGCTATATCCCCAGGCCTGCTTGGTTTTGTTTTGAGACAGAGCTTCACTATGCATTCTAGCCTGGCCTCAAACTCGGTGCTCCCCTGCCTCAGCCTCCCAAGTGCAGCGTCCACAGCGTGGTTTCTAAACACCATTAGATTTTCAATTCTAAAGAGCTACGATAAATACAAAGATCCATTATTTCCAAATGTCCATCAAGAAAGAAATGGATAATCAGACTCATCAGTTTTGATCAAAAAACTAAACAAAAAAGAGAGGAAAGATAAAGACTGATGATAACCATTCTTTTTCACTCAGATAAAATACTGCTTCTTCAAGTAGTAATTCAGTGCCACTTAATGATATGAACTTCGCGAAGAACTGGTCCATACGGCTTCCTTTACAGACTACCGTACAATGAAACGCCAACTGCTCTAAGGATGGCTTGCTAAAACGTTGAAAAAGTGAAGGACTTCACCCTTGCCGTAGACAGCCAGCTCAGGGCCAGTCTGTGCACATGACGGGGTGCTGGGTTTCTTCGGCTTCGCCTGCTTCTCATCTCCCCGCTTAGATCGCAGCTTTCTGGGGCCCCGCCTTTTCTTCCCGTCTGGTCTTTGTATCTTAGAATCTCCTCTCTGTTGACAGAACGGTTCATCACAAACACTGCCCTGTACTGAGTTTTGTAGGATCCAGGCCTTTGGCAATCACGGCACAACGTGGTCCTCCGGGCAAGGCAATTCAAGCCAGCGTCACTGCTTGGAACCAGCTGTTGCTGCTGAGGTGGTCTCCGCAGGCCACATCCACGATAACCTCTTCTCTGCGCATCATCCTAGGCCTGGTCTGTTGTTGTTATGGTGGAATTCAACTCAGCTTCCATTTCTTTTTCAAATTCATCCTCACTAGAAGACTCACTTTCTTCAGTAAGACACTCCCGATGAGCTTTCGTCTCTGGTCAGGAGTCCACATACAAGCACACCCACTTCCCCTTCAGAGCTGCTCAGGGCTGGCTCCTCGTCGCTAGGCTCTTCAACCGCATCGGTTCGTGGCCATGCTGGAGCCAGCGCACGGCGTCCCAGAGCGGCCTACACCGACTCACACACCTCAGTGTCTGTTTACTCAGTAGTTATGGCGCCTCCTAAATACCATTTTTAACACAAAGAAACAGGATTCCCTTGAGAAATGTTTAATTCTAGGGCTGGGGCACAGAAAATATAAAGTTACCCTGCAGCACGGTGCAGTGTCAGAGATTAAGGGAGTGCTCAGAATAACAGTGGTAAATAGTACCAACAGCCATGACAAGAGGCCTGGGAACCACGCCAAAGCTCCACAGCTTTCAGAGCTGAAGACAGCACAACAGTACTGGGTTATACGCTACGGCAAAGATAGCCTGCATTCTGTCACCATATGCAGAGACAGCCGAATGACATCAGCTACACATCCTCACAGAAGATTTTCAGTCAAGATGTGGAAAGAATGAGGAACACAAACCGCTGTGAGAGCTCTAGGGAAAAGGCTGCCGCGGCCCTCCACTGCATTCGTCATCACCCAGAATGAAGACGTGGGGAGAGAGGGGTGTCTGCAAGGTCTCAGAAC
>PVIR01032935.1:0-18271 GCA_004026965.1 Petromus typicus | reverse complement strand
TATTTATGGAAATTTCAGTACAGAAATGTTTGTTTGCAAAGAATACCCCAGTCTGAAATCCTCTTAAAATATAACAATTCCATAGGGCATCAATGTAAGAGGATTTTTGTTTGGTTTTTTGTCTTTCTCTGTAGTTCAGGCTGGCTATGATCTCAGCTTCGAACTTACAGCAATCCTCCTGCCTCTGCTTCTCGAGTGCTGGCATTACAGGCATGAGCTACCATGCCTGGCACTGTGGTATGTGGTACCGATTGCTGGTGTTCGTGACTCGACACTTCCAGCATTGTTGCATGTGGTTACCGGGGATGGAACCCGTTGTACTTGGAAGGCAGGCACCAGAACCACTGAACTAAATCCCCGGATGATCAATGTGAAGTTTTTCTTTATGTAGTATCTTAACCAGCTTTCCTATTGGTGGAATACTACCCGACACTACAATTAAAAAGAGGAGAGGTTATATTCAGCTCATGTTTTCAGAGGTTGCCTGGGTCCAGGCAGGAACGTCATGACAGAAGGGTGTGGTCAGACAAATCTGCAGCTGAGAAGGAGTGCAGCACCAGAGAAAAAGGATGAGAGTACAGATGTGGTACCTAAAATCACTCCTCAATAATTAACCTAGATGTATCTTGAGGTATGCTACATCAAAACACTAGGTGGCTCCAAAGTCAATGAAACTGACAGATACTATGATGCCAATTATTCCTTCTAAAATATATTTTAAATAAAAATTCAATATAGACTTTTAAGTAGGACACATAAAATTTTTTATCTTCTAATTTTGAAATGTTCCCTAGAATATTACAGTTTATAGAAATTTTGGTAGGAAAATATGCCATTTTGTGTGTTTTTATTAAAATGTGCCATTTGTGAGAATAATGGTTTTAATTTCCAAAGCACATGTACTATTTAATGTCAGCACATATTTAATATGTACATTCCTTCTTTCATTCACAAGATTATGTCCTAAAAGTAGGTAAGAAGGAAGAAGAATAGAGACAAAAGACGAATCCAAGGAGGAGGAGAAAAGAAAGCATGATCTAAGATTGAGAGAGTTAACAAAGGACATACATCTATTACATTTTCTAATTTTTGTACTTGTTAGTATTCAAATTAAAACCAAAGAATTAGTCTATCCAAAACTCAGGCTGAAGATGTGATTGTTCTGTATTTTACTGATGATGTTTTGCTTTAGAAATAAAATATTAGCCACACTCTTGAAAGTTTTACAGGTACCTATCATTTCCTTCCCTAGCTGAATGTGTTTTGACTTTGTGTATAAATTGTATACTTCTTTTTTAATATAACTTCAATTTTTCACATAATGTTCTATTTTTCCCCTCAACAAATTTGGAGGTCACACATTTTATATACCTATCATCATCACAAATCGAGAATTTCTATCACTACCTAACATGACTTAATTCTCATTTTTCCCATTCCCCTGCCCATCTATAACCCTCCACCCCTATATAAATAAGCTGTGTTTCCTTTGACCACAAAAAGGTTTTTCCCTTTCTTTACTTACCCCTACCTCTTTTTTCCCTTTGAATATTTTTTATTTCACAACATCTATCCTACATTTTAGAACTCATTTGTATCTTTAGTTTCTCATGCCAGAGAAAAGATACAGTATTTACACATCTGTTAACTAGTTATTTCATTTATGGATATGTCCTCAAGGTGCATCAATTTGAGTATAAATGACACAAATCTATCATTTTTAGGGCCAAATAATACTCCATTTTATTTTTTACAAAATCACATCTTCTTTATCCAGTCACCAATCGATGGGCATTTAGGTTGTTTCCAAGATTTAGCTATCACAAACTGAGCTGCTATGAATGGGGGTGCACATATGTCACTGTGATATGAATCTTTTAATTATTTTGTGTATATACCTAGCAGAGGGATAGCAAGATCAAATGGGATAGAGGTCACCTATTATAAATTGCACCATATTTAGGTTAAAATGCTAAGATTTTTATTTGAATTTTTATACGTTTATGCTTTATATTTTAAATATATCCAAAATTAATGAAAATTTCAAAACATTCATTGTGTCTTATCTCACATTTTTGTAATCACTTTCCAGAATTTAATTGTATTTTATTTTTGAATCAGTTTCAAATTTAGAAGCTCAACTACATTATATTTTAGCAGTTATCCTTCTTGGATTTGTCTAATTGAGTATCCATTTATTATTTGTCCGTTATTGTTTCATAAACCCAACTCTATCCTCGTGAATTTGTTTCCTGTAGAAATTTATTCCTTACAAGTCCTATCAGTGAGGGTTGAGGGAGTCACAGAACTGCTATCTTAACAGGACAATGAATAATAGTTCAAGCCTCAAACTTATGGGCCCTTGCTCAGAATCAGGAACGGAGTTTGTTGAAGGTGTATGGGCCCTTGTTAAAATCATGAGCTGGAGGCACACATACACAGGCACCACGGTGAAGTGGTTAAAGGTTGCCAAGCAACTTCAACTCAACATTAACTACTGTCTCCTCCAAAGCCCATAAAATCCCCTCAGCCTGTGAGAACACCACTCTGGTGTTGTATGCCCTCTCAGGTTTTAATTCCATAAACCAGTCCTTGGAGCTCAGTTTCTTCTCTTTTCTTTTTCCTAATAAGGTTATAAAGTAGAAATCTCTGCCTTTGTCTGAAAAATATATTTTACTTGATCTCTTAATATGTTGGGTTGAGTATTGATTTTAAAACTGAACAATTATTTCTCTATTGGTAATTTGAAGACAGTATTTTTCAGTTATTTCCTGAATTTTTTTTCTTTTTCTTTCTTTTTCTAACTGTTGAAAAGATTTCTGCCAGTTTCTTATTTAGTATTCTATTCTCCCTTTCTTCCATATTGCTTTAGTCTTCTCTTTGCTATTAGTGTACTATAATTACCCAGCAATGTTTTTAGCCTTGTTTCTGCAGAAAGCAGAGCCACAAACCAAAGGCTTATGTACCTTCATTTTATTAGGGAATTGAAGGCAACTGAGTAAGAGTGCAGAGCAGGAGCAAGGAAGCAGGGAAAGAGGCTGATTCCAGTGAAAATGGTGAAAGGGGACAATGTTGAGATTGTAACAAAAAAGTAAGGAAACAAATTTTATGTATGGGGGGGTGGTAGGGTGGGTAGGGCTATGGGAAAAAATGAGAATTAAGTTGTGTCTTATACTGGTACAAATTCCCATTATGGAGTGCAATCATGATGTGTATATTTAATGTACCAATAAAGATAAAAAAAAAAGAAGTGGCAAAAAAAAAAGTAAAATGGATAATCACCTGAGAGATGACCATTAGAACTCTCATAAACTTTATAGCCCAAGACCGTGGGAGGCCATGTGCAGAAGAGAAAAATGCATCTGCTGGTTCAGTGTGTGTACACAATGAAAGGATTGTTCTGGTAGCAGCAACACATGCTGAAGTGAAGAGAAAGTTTGAAAGATGATAGATCTGAGAGGATCATAAAAGTAAACAAGATACTGTATAAAAATTCTGCTAGAGCCGAATAAGAAGGCTCAAAGGAAGGTGAGGTTAAAGTGACATGCTTGATAGGAGTGTACACTCATCTATTTTTAAAAATGTATTTTACTGATAGTTCCATGTCCTTCTTCATTGCGAGGATTTATTTCTAACATCGCCTCTGAAAAAATATTCATCACTTCTTCAAATCTTACATTTGCTTCAATCTCATCTTCTAGATGCATTATCAGAGAATTGTTGGGCTTTCCATCTTATTTTTCATTTCTCAATCATTTAATTTTTTCATGCCATTGCCTTTCACTTGTGATTTATTTTCAGCCTAGTAAATTCAACTTCATAATATTGAATACATTATTTAAAATTTCTATGGATACCCACAACAGGGAAATAAGAAGATCAAATAAGACCAATAATTCTAGGGTTTTGAGGAATCTCCACACTGATTTCCACAATGGATGCAACAGTTTACATTCCTAGCAACAGTGGAGAAGTGTTCTTTTCTCTCCACAGCCTTGCTAACATTGATTGTTGGTTGATTTCTTGATAGTAGCCATTCTTTCTGTAGTGAGATGAAATAACAGTGTTATTTTCATGTTTTAAATTCCAAAAAGCACATTTTTCCTGATTAGAATTCCTATTTGCTACACTTTCATAATATTTATGCTTTATACAGTTCATTTCATTAAGAGTTCATTTTACTTTCTATAATAAAATGAAACATAGTACATATTTATTTTATATCTTTTCTAATATTATTTTTTATTTCATGTTAAATTTTGCATCAAGGTATCTACCAGTTTTATAAACACTAAAAAATCTTATCACTTTCCATTTGATAGGTTATCTGACTTTCTTATGGATTACTTTCTCATGAGATTTGTAAAATTTTTACTTTAGACTAACTTTCAGCTGATTTATTTTTTCTTTATAATTTCATGTGCTCTCATTAGTGGAAGAAATCTTCAAGATTCTGTTTGTGAACAGGGTAGGTTGGTGCATGGCTGTAATCTCAATGCTCTGAAAAACTGAGGCAGGAGGATCTTAATTTTAAGCTCAGCCCAAGTAATTTAGCAATTTAGTAATTTGTCTCAAATAGAAAATACTCAAAGGAAAGGGGGGTAGGGACAAGTAAAGAAGGGAAAGAAAAAATTAATGGTTAAAAAAAGGAAACAAAGCTTATGTACATAGAGGGTAGAGAATTATAGAGTGGGCAAGGGAATAGGAAAAATAAGAATTAACTTGTGCCTTCTACTGATACAAATTCTCAATGTTAATTGTAATCATGATGTGTATATAAAATGTACCAATAAAATTGATTTAAAAATTTAAAATTGTTGATGATGTAGTTCAGGGCAAAAACTCTGGGTTTGATGCTGAGTACCTCCTCACTCCTACAAGGTTGCCCCCACATTAGGTGTCAGAGGCAAGTTCTGACCAGGCATATTTCTGACTGGCTGAAAGTTTAGAGAAGGATTTTAATAATTCTCTTTTTAAGTTTAATACATCTATTTTGAGACAATTTAGATATACACAAGAATACTATTTTCACTGTTAACTAAGATAGCAAAAGTCACATAGAGACAGTTGGAATCTTAGGTAAGTTTAGATTAGTAAAACGGGGCTCCTTTAAGAGGGATTAGGCAAGAGGCCTCCTGTAACTTAGCAAGCAGCAGGAAGTGGAGGTGACAGCCTCTGGTTTTGACACTCTCCTGTGTAGTTACACTGTCCCATCTAAATCTCTGTAAGTAGGTTACTTCTGCTTCTGTGAAACCCTCTAAATTCCCCTATTGATTCACCTAACCTGGCCCCCAGCAATGGATCTAATTAACCAATCAAGTAGCAATCCTCCAAGCGGGAGAGCAGATGGGACTCCAACTCTCTAAAGATGGGATTGTTGGCCCTCACGCAGTGGTGTATCAGCTCTGAGAGCCTACATTCCCGCCAGGGAGAGCTTTGTAGCACTTCTTGTAACACGTACAATAAAGTTTTGGCTTTCCATTTGGTCTTTTCTGATCCCTTTTTCCTCATTCTACATCAGACCTAGAGAGAGAGAGAGAGAGAGAGAAGCCAGCTGAGTGTGAATCTGAGGACCTCTGAACTCCAGCCTCACAGAACATAAATATAATTTGGGGCTCATCTGAAACTACATAAACATCATTTAAGAAAAATAGGCATAGTCAGTGTATGTGGCCTAAATGGGAGTGAACACAGAAGGACACACCATCCACTTCTTGGCTTACTTTCCAGAGTTATCACAAATCACAATCTAGTAAGTTGAGCCCCTTCTGGATGTTTGAGTACCCCAGTTTCCAGGAGGATGGAGTACAGTCTCTGACTGTCAAGAGGGAGATTTGAACTTCATCCTCACATAGCTTAGTGGTTTATCTGCTGTGCTACAAGGATATCCTTCAGAACAGGTTAAAGTCTGTGTGTGTGGAGGGGAGTCTCAACATACCCAAGTGACCTCTGTGCCTACCTACTGTCACACATATTTGCTTTCCTGCTATCTCTGATCTCTGTCTCTCCCCAGAAATCAGGCAAAATTTTTCAGATGGACTTTCCCCAGTTTGTCCCTTTTGTCAATTTGGAAGAACAGACTTAAAACCCATTGGATATATCCTCTTTTGGTATTTCTCTGGCTGAAGTATGAGAACTTGCTTCAGATATATCATCTATTTTGCCACTGCCTGGTATTCCAGACTAGTTGTTTCAGGAAGATACCCAGTACATGGAATATCTGAAAGATGCACTCAGGGATCCACTAAAATTGCTTCACAAATTAGTAGTTTCACAATATATATCTCTCTCTGACCACCATGAAAAGCCTGACACCATTGGCCTGACTTAACACCATATCAGTAAGCAGTTCCTCAGTTGGCCCCACCTCAGGAAGCCCCAAGTCTCCAGGGATTGGCCCTAGACTCTCTCCCACAGTCTGTTAGGGAAATAACCCTTTGGGAATTTCATGTATCGCAGGAGTGGCAACATCAGCATTATCTGGAATATAAGAAAACATATAAGGCATCCCTACATTCTGGGTGGAAACAAGGGAATGGCTGTGCCTGTACTGGCCAGTGTACATTAAGTACTGTGAGTATCCTACAGGTCTCTGGGGAATGGAGGATACCTGATCCAGAACTTATTGGAGGTGCTCTGCTTGGGGATGTCTGACAAAGAACTATCACTTTTGGCTAAGTAGTAAGGTTAAGAATATACACTTTTCTCATACCAGAGAAAATATACGATATTTACACATCTGTGACCTATTTATTTCACTTAGGAGGATGTCCTCAAGGTACATCCATTTGAGTATGAATGACTCAATCTTATCATTTTTGATGGCAGAGTAATACTCCACCTTTTGGCCTGATCTTTGGGAACTGACAATACCAGAATTATTGTGAAGATATCAATCCACAGTTGGAGCAAGAGCTGTTTGATTGGCCTCTTAAGAATATTATTTTGAAATATTTACTTGTAGGAGCTCTTTTATTAAAGAGAGAGTCAGGAAGGTTGTGTATGCAATAGTGTGATAGTTGGAGATACTAAAGTCAGGGTACATGCTGCCGGGCATCAGTGCTCAGAATGCTATACATTCTGCAGCTGTCTAAGAGCAAAAAATGAACATCTCTACGGGTGTTGAACATAACTCTCACACAGAACATTCTAATGCTACTATTTGTAAGGAATGAGACATGCTAAACTTAGAAGGGTCCACTTTAAAACATGCTTCAAAATCTTACAACTGTTTGAGGCTGTACATCAGATTAATCTCACTTATTCACTTCCAGAAACACCAGAAGGAACAAAACTCTACTGGAATAGGAAATAAAATGACTGGCAAGGAAGCCAAAGCATTTACCTCCCAATGCCTGGAATGCTGTCTGTTGTGGCATGTTATTCTGCTGCCTGCCTCCCCACTTGAATATTCTGACCTAGAGGTGCACAGTGCCAAAGGTCAAGTATGAATCCTAAATTCTGATGGCTGAGTCTCTCCCACTGTACAGCTCTGTCTACCTAGCTGCCCAATTTGAAAGAAGCCAAGTGCAATCCATCATCTCTCTCATTTGAG
This sequence comes from Petromus typicus, assembly GCA_004026965.1. Taxonomy (NCBI): domain Eukaryota; kingdom Metazoa; phylum Chordata; class Mammalia; order Rodentia; family Petromuridae; genus Petromus; species Petromus typicus. The sequence goes on along the minus strand of PVIR01032935.1, from coordinate 10,716 downwards.
ACAAAAAATATCCACACCATTGTCAAAGAAAGGAAGATTTTTCAGAGCAAAGAATTGAAAGTGTGAATAAAAAAAAAAACAGATGAAATTGAGAGCTTAAAAATAAATCCTCAGAATGCCTGATTACAGCCACCAGGAAAAGAACACCAGAGCACTTTCCCCAGAGAGGATTGACTACTTAATTTTACTCTTATTCCCATAAGCCAAAACAACCAGTTCCTCATGAACTTGCTTGACACATACACAGGACAGACAGAGGCCCAACCTGCCAGGTGAAGGAAGGCAAGAGAGTTGGTTAAAGTTCTTATTAAGGAGATCATTCCATGGTTTGGGGATCCCTTCCAAGCTTCAGGGGAACAATGTCCCTATCTTTTAGAAAGAAGTGATTCAAGGCATCTCTAAGACTCTTGGCATTGAATATGGATTGCACTGTGCATACAGGCCACAATCATTTCAACAGGTTGAATGGGCTAATGGGATATTGAGAAGGCACTTACATGAACTGGCACAAGAATGTAAGACTCACTGGACACAACGGTTACCTGTGGCCCTCTTATGACACAGAAATATGTCCACATTTCAGGGGCTATCTCTCTTTAAGCTCTTATATAGGAGACTCTCTTCAGAAAAGACATCTCAATTGTTTTTTTGTTTGTTTGTTTGTTTCTGTTTTTTGTTTTTGTGGGTTTTTTTTGAGACAGGGTCTAGCTTTGTAGTTCAGGCTGGCCCTGAGCTCAGCCTCAAACTCACCTCACAGCAATCCTCCTGCCTCTGCCTCCCGAGTGCTGGGATTACAGGCATGAGCCACCACACTCAGCACTGTGGTATGTGGTACTGGTTGCTGCTGGGAGTGAGTCTCCATGCCCAGTATTGTATGTGGCTACCGAGGATCGAACCTGGGTCCTTGTGCTTGCAAGACAGGCACCAGAACCACTGAGCTAAATCCCCAGCCCAAGACATCTCAATTGTTGAGGAAACTTAGAGAGCCTTGAGGAAAATGAGGACCATAACCCAGCTGCCACAAATCCTGTTAGCTCTGAAACAAAGGATCCCAAGAATTACTCTTTCTCATGAGCCTTTCTTTTGCCTAGGAACGTTAACAGTAGTAAAGGATATAGACATATAGGACAAGATCAAACACAAATATAGTAATTCTTTTCACTTCCATTGTCATCAGTGTAATGGACATGACACTTGGGTTTACCACTCCCAAGTAGAGATGTGGACTGCCTCTGGAAACTTGGAGAGACATCCGTTATCTTGAGTCAACACCTAAGTCCTAGTACACTTGTGAACCTGTGAAAACTTCAGAGTTCTTTTTAGAAAGCAAGAAGAAACAGTACTCTACTGCTTTCTTCTTTTTGTTCAGGGAGTGCCTGTCACTGGGAGGACTAAAGACCCCCGTTGCTATGGTTGTGCCTAGTTTTATAGACTATTATTTCTCTCCCTGTAATGTTACAGTTTTCTTGCCAACTCCCATGTGGCTATACTGCTTTTTTATCCTGATTCAAACCCCACTCACTGTCACTCTAGTGAGAACTCAATCACTATGGGGTAACAATTCTCCAGTATAAATATGCTTTACTTGCATCAGCACTTTCCAAGAGAGCAACAATCTTACCCTTGTCATCTTGGAAAAGGCTAAATGGCTCCATCACCATGGGGATCTAGACTTTCTGGCATCCCAAGTCTTTACCCAAATTAAAATTTGGCTACCTTCTGTAGGCACCTGAATTTCTCTTTCTGAGACCCTTGATGGCTATATTATTGCTCTGCACTTTTGGTCCTGGTATATTTGTCTTCCTTGATTCTTTTCAGATTGCGTTAATGGAATCAAGATGCTGACAGTCATTCACATTGAATCAGCTATGGAGGTTCTTCCTTTTACTGTGACTTACTAGATCAAACCCTGGATAGGGGCCATCCACTGAAACAGCAGATGCCCTTCTCAGAAGTAAGTTGCCAGAGAGGTCATCACCCTGATCCCAATAGCAGTTGCATAGATGGTTATGTCCAGAGGGAGAAAAGTACAGAGAACTGGGTTCCTTAGGTAGGTCCAGATTAGGGAAACTGGGCCCTTTTAAGAGGGAGAAAGGAAATGGCTTTCTCATTGGAACAAGCATAGGCAACAGAGCTGACAACCTGTGGTTTTGACATTGCCTCCATGGTGCTTCACTGATCTGTTACCTGGGATTTTGACACTTTCTTCTTTGTAGCTACACTGTCCCACCTAAGACTTTTTAAAGGCAGATTACACCCCCACACCAAAAAATAATCACACTGAATTCCACTACTGGCTGACCTAAAGTGGCCCTTAGCAAAGACTGTAAATGGCTCATCAAGTAGAGACCCTTCAAGAGGAGAAGGGATGGGACTCTAACTCTCTAAGAACAGAATTTTTAGTCCTCTCTCAGTGGTGTGTCAGCTCTAATAGCCTGCAGTTCTGCCTGAGAGAGGCTTTGTAGCCCTTCTTATAATACTTGCGATCAAGTTCCTGCTTTGAATTGGTCTTCTCTAACTCCTGTTCCTCTTTCTACTTGAGAGAGACAGACAGACAGACAGACCCAGACCCAGATCCAGACCCGGAGAGAAAGAAAGAAAGACACAGACCAAGAATCTGGGACATCTATGCCCCAAGCCCACAGGATGTAACAGTAGACAAACATGAAATGTTTAACAGTATTCTAACTTATTAGTAAGTATACTGATTAGCTATAGCTGCAATACTGGGTTTTTATTATGTCATGTTTTCAAAGGCAGAATTCTTTTTAAAGGCCCATGTAGTTATTTTTTTCATTAGAGAAACTTTGGCTCTAAGGTGACACCAAGCCCAGGGCACTTTAACACTCATGCATTTTATGCCAGGCTAAGAGGGTGTGAGTGGGCCTGGGCAAGCTTGTGGTCTAGCAGTGTGTGCTGGACCACAGGCCTTTGGAGAGGTCTCAAAGCAAATCATACAGCAGGGAATGAGCCAGGTAATAGGAGGGGCAGGGAGTCTTAAGGAATCTGGATTGATGAGCTGGAACTCTGCACTTTGAAGCCCAGTCTGAGAGGCTGATGGTCTGAGAAGCTGATGGTCAGAATGAAAGGATCGAGATAGAGCCAGAAAGCCCTCCAGGGAGAGCTGCCCTAGGATATGGCACCAAAAACATAATGGCCGGGTCCTGAGACACCACACACAGAAGGCCTTGTGCAAAGAAGAAAGTTAATTAAGTCTGGAAAAAGAGGACTCAGAAGAAAATGAGGTAAGAACACAAATTTAAAACGGGAGGGAGGAGTCTGCTGCCTCAAGGAACTTGTGGGTAGAGAGAGTGCGGTGAAACTTCTTGGGACAGGAAGCAGTTTCAAGTATTATCAGGCTTTCTGGAACTGGAGTGGTTGGGACATGATTCACTGTCTTTGTTCTTTCCTATGATTTTTTTTGCAATAATTTCAGGTAGCAGCCTTATCCCTTGGGCACAAAATTACCAAAGGACCATACTGCAAACTTTGGTCTCCAACTAAGCACCTCTCACTGAAGGGAACACTGGGACCGTGTAACTGTCTTCATTTCTGTCTCCGCCTGTCTCTGTCCATGTCTGTGCCTGTGCCTCTCTCTCGCGCTCTCTCTCTTTCTCTCTCTCTCTCTGTGCCTATTATTCTCTCCAAAAATTGTTACTAAAGACATGCCCTTCAAGAGTAAAGGGGCTCCAGCCTCTTCTCTTTTCTACTTTGCAGCAAGTTTGAAATCAGCAATTTCTTCAATCCAAGACTCTTCAACACTGTTCTTTGCCTAAATCAAGGGGGCCCACTAACAGCGGACTGAAATTTTAAAATATCTGATAAAAATCAGTAGTATATTAACCCAGGATATCTGGTAAATTTGCACCAAAAGTTAGTGATTTACTACAATGTGGAATTACTTTTCAAACTCAAATGACACATTATTTTCTAGCAAAGTATGGTAGTACACTTCTATGTCCCTGCATGGGGAAGCTGAGCCAGGAAGACTGTCATGAGTTTGAGGCCAGCATGGGCTTCAAAGTGACTTCAAGATCAGTCTCAAAAAGAAAAAAAAAACCTAAAAAATTAACTGCAACAAGAAAAACAAACATGACACAGTATTTAGAAATATGCTTTCAGGGCCGGGGAGTTAGCTCAGTGGTTCGGGCGCCTGTCTTGCAAGCGCAAGGGCCCGGGTTCGATCCCCGGTAACCACAGAGCAATACTGGGTGTGGAGACCCACACCCAGCAGCAACCAGTACCACATACCACAGTGCCGGGCATGGTGGCTCGTGCCTGTAATCCCAGCACTCGGGAGGCAGAGACAGGAGGATTGTGATGTGAGTTGGAGGCTGAGCTCAGGGCCAGCCTGAACCACGAAGCGAGACCCTGTCTCAAAAAACCTAAAAAAAAAGAAATATGCTTTCATTTTTACACAAAAAAGTTTGTATTTAATTTTACAAATTATTCAGTCGGACTACATGGTCTTACTTACAAGTTGCCAAGCTGTTTCTTGTTAAGTCCTGATGGTGACATAAAATGTTAGGTCTATAAGGAGTAATAGACCACATAAAAGGAAGCAGGACTCAATATCAGGATCTATCAGATTATGACTCTTGAAATTCTTGTCTGGTCCAAGAATATGAGCCTACTGCTGCAGGTCTTCCATTAGTCTTCATACATTTCACAAGCCATTTGTGGATTTTTATTACAAGAAATGGCACTTAACAGAAGGATAACATTAGAACCAACAGTATTATGTAAAGCTTGGATTGCACTGGTTGTGGCATCAGACTCAGATTCTAATTAAGGCCTTAAACACAAACTATCTCTTCTACTCTGTGAGTCTTGCCTTTGCTTGTTTTCAGTAGGGAACATGTCACTAAAGTATAAATCACTATCCATAGCGTAAGGTTACCTGGTCCACCAACTCCCGTCATTCTCTGTTCTAATACTCCCCCACTCTGGATTGCATTAGACCTTGTGTAATGTAAACCAGAATTTGGAATTCTAAAAGTAGGTATTCTGAGGGACCTGACAATATTGCATATAGCTGCACTTAAAAGTATATTTTTAAGCTCTGCTTGAACACTTTCCAAAGAAGTTTAAGTGTACAGTATTTCAGGTATATCTATGTGATCACTTGGAGAATATTATGCAGAAAACGATGAGATATAAACATCTGACGGGCTCAATGTATGTTTTCTGCTCTATTTCCTAGATCCCTAGAGAGTATTCTGTAGAGAAGGTACTACTCACAAATCATGTGTTAGTTCAGAAGTTACCAAACCATGTGATTTATAACAATAATTTTGTTACGACATTCTGAATATCTCAGGCAGTTTATTTCTACACGTCTGAGTATTTTTTTTCTGACATCTGTACCAAAGTCTTAGATGATATGATTTGATGAATTCTGTCCATCTGTTCATTGTGGATATCCGGAAAGGAGGGATTTTTGAGATCTGTGATTTCTTCATTGCATTCCTGTTGATATGCAAGTTCCACTTAGACATGTGTTACACTAGTGCTTCACTTGAATATTGTGTGTCTTCCATTCCCTCTTCTGTTGTCGTTTCTTGTGAAGGGAACGTAGTTGAAAGTGGTGTCTCAGACTGTGGGATTTCTGTAGGCTGTCTGAGCACACTAGAAGTGGTTAAAACTTCAGGCTCTAAATTTGGTCCCTGGGAACCAGCACTGCTTGAAGGACTCTGATATCCTGATGCGTAAGCTGGTGTTTCTCTTTGTACACTCTCTGTGCTACATGCAGTTGTGTCAAAATGGGTCCACATCGCAGAATCCCATGAGTCATCTGAAATGTCTTCAGCACCTGTCACCACAAAAGAGGAGGATGAGGTTAGAAAGTAATTTAAATAATGACAAATATAGTAATATACTACTCTGGAAACTTTTTCAGAAAAGATAAGAAGATAATGAATATTTAATAAATTGTGTATTGAGGCTGTGAGGGTGCCTGGGAAGCACCAAGCTTGTTGGATCTTCAGCCTTGGGATGTAGCTCCAGCTAAAGGCTGCAACAGCAAAGGACCTGGGCAAGGTGTGAGAGTGAGTGGGTGGATAACCTTAGGATATCCCAGCTGCCCGGCAGGGACTCTTTGTATTCCCAGGCAGTCTGAGGAGCTGAGGGTCTCCTCAGCACAAATAGTTCCAGGTAGTTCTGGAAAGCCTTCTTAGAGCTGCTCATGCTGCCATGGCAAGGAAAATGTAACTACTAGGTTTTGGGGGTGAGTCCCCAACCACGGTAGGGTTTGTCTAAGAAAGGAGACTCAGAGATTCCTGGAAGATGGGACTCACCAGAAACTTAGGGAACAATAAGAGTTGTAAAAGGGAAGATGTCTGCTACCTTCAGCGACCTGGACATGTAGCCAAGAAAGATAAGCTGCTTGGCACAAGAGGTAGTTCCAGGTTTTATCAAGCTTTTTGGAATTGTAGGGGCTTGCACGTGATTTGGACTACTTTTTCTCCCCAATTCCTCCTGTGCTTGCTTTGTAATAGTCTAAACCCTTGGGCACGACATTTCCAATGGTCAGTGTGTTGAAGATTTGAAAGCGAAAATAAAGTATTGGCTATAGAAGGCACTATGGCAGTGTGAAGTTTTCCTTATTCTGTCTTTATGTCTGTCTCTTCCTATCTAAGCATCTGACTCTGTCTCTCCTTCTTTCACTAAAATTGTGATGAGTGATAAACATTTGAATAGTATTGAGATACCAGCCCCTTAACTTCTATAGAATTCCTGCCAAAATGTGATTGTTTGACTGCACCCCACACTTATGCCATGGTAGTCTGTATATAAAGCAAGATGGCTCACTGACCATGCACTCACAAGGATAAAATATTCAGGACATCAGGAGCATCATCAATAGTTTAATCTGCAAAATTTGTATTGAAATGTAGTGACCAGTTACAATGGAAAACTCGGCTTTAAACTCTAACAAGAAATCATATACTTTTCAGGTGGACATGGTAGTGCAGCCCTGTGGTCCCACGATTGGAAAGCAGTGACAGGTTGTCTACCCTGTGAGTTCCAGTCCAACATGGGCTCCATAGAGCATGCACTATCAACCTGCTCTACTCAATAATGTGTACTCATAATGTACCAAAAAAGAATTAAATTAAAAAAATTTTTGAAGGCCCAGATGTTTTTACAAGTACTCAAACAAAAACAAAATCAACACACAAGGAGAAAGATACATGAAATCTTTTCCTTTAAATCAAGTGTCATTGTGAAACATCACTTTGAGTAAACGACGACTTTTATACGAAATTATTCAGAAGAGATTTTTTTTGTTGATAAATGACCATTGTTTCACCTATAAACAGAAAGCAAGCGAATATTAACTGTGTGACGAATTAAGAAGCTATCCTTAGCATTTTGGTGTTTAGTAAATATTAACCAGTGACAGTAACAGGTCAATGCTCTGAAACAAATGGGATAGAATTGTCAACAGAGCCTAGGGTAAGTTCAGTCACATGGTATTAGTGGAATTATGGTACTACACAACTCTTACTGCATACAGCATACTCTAAAAGAGTTACACTACAGGACACTGAAACAGCCTACGGAATATTTATTCTTCAGGACAAGATGAACACCTGTTACTGTGTAAGTACTGTAACTGACTTGAAAATACTGAATGAATGAGGGAAATCTCACCTAAAAGGAAGTTGAAATTACTTTCTGTAGATTTATCTGTGTCTGCCTGTTGAAGTCCTTCTTTGGTCAGAGACTTTGAACCCAAAGTTGCACTTCTTTCAACAACTTCTCCAAAGATTTCTGATGTCACTGGTGTACTTTGTTTAGGAAAAACAGCACTAAAGACACTCTTAACACTAGAACCTGAAGTGGGGCTGACCCCCGGGATGCAAGTAACTCTTGCTCCACCTTCAGATTCAAAACCAGAACTCAAGCCCAGACTATCTGTTCTGCTTCGTGAGCCTTGCCTTTCAATGTTTTCGGTAAGTGATAGGCCACTAAGCTCTAAATCACTATCCCTCTCTGCAAGGTTCCCGGGTCCACCAGCTCCTGGCCTTGTGGGCCCTAAGATTTCTCTCTGGGTTGTAATGGTCCTGGTGTCAGGTACAGCAGTGTTTGAACTTGTGAAAGCAGGTATTCTGAGCGGACCGACTGAACTTCTTATCCCTGCCTCTTCAGCGCCTGAAAATATATTTCTGAGCTCTTCTTGAGCACGCTCAACACTAGTGCACGTGTAGAAAGATGGAGGGATGTCGATGACACTCCGTGGCGTATCTTCTCCAACACAAATTGTGATCTGAAGGTCTGGCAGTGTCAATGTACGTCTTGTGCTCAGTTCTCTAGATTGCTCAGACTGCACTGTGTGTGGAGAAGATTCTCGTGCTGAGTCACAAGGTCGTCCCGAAGCTACCAAGTTCTCTGTACTCTCTAAAACAGGTGTTGTTATTTGCTGTCTCAATGTCTCAGTGTTTTCATCTCCGGGGGCTCTCTCTTTTTCAGAAGCCTCCTCAGGAGCCTCACATGATACACTTTGATGAGCTCTCTCTACCAGGTCATCTCCTGTATCTGCTGCATGAGATGCACTATCATCTCGCTTTTCAGATCTCTGATTTCTTCGCCTCTTCCCAACCGATCTTCGAGTTCTAGTCGTTGTTCTTTTCATTACTGCTTCAATTGTACTTTGTGTGTCTTTCATGCCTTCTTCAGTTTTCTCTTCTTGTGAAGGGAATGTAGTTGAAAGTGGCGTCTCAGACTGTGGGATTTCTGTAGGCTGTCTGAGCACACTAGAAGTGGTTAAAACTTCAGGCTCTAAATTTGGTCCCTGGGAACCAGCACTGCTTGAAGGACTCTGATATCCTGACGCATAAGCTGGCGTTTCTCTTTGCACACTCTCTGTGCTACATGCAGTTGTGTCAAAATGAGTCCACATCGCAGAATCCCATGAGTCATCTGAAATGTCTTCAGCACCTGTCACCACAAAAGAGGAGGATGAGGTTAGAAAGTAATTTAAACAATGACAAATACAGTAATATACTACTCTGGAAACTTTTTCAGAAAAGATAGTAAGAGAATGAATATTTAATGAATTGTGTATTGAGGCTGTGAGGGTGCCTGGGAAGCACCAGGCCTGTGGGATCCTCGAGCATTGATGTGTGGCTCCAGCTAAAGCTTGTAGCAGCAAAGGACCTTGGTAAGGTGTGAGTGGGTGGGAAACCTCAGTTTAGCTCATCTGCACAGCATGGCCACTTTGTATTCCCAGGATAGTCTGAGGAGTTGAGGGTCCCCTCAGCACAAATGGTTCCAGGTAGGGCTGGAAGGTTCTTTCCTTAGATTTGCTCATCCTGCTATGGCAAGGAAAATGTAACTACTGGGGTGTTGGGGTGAACCCACACCCATGGCAGTCCTTGTGCAGAAAGCAGACTCAGTGATTCCTGGACGATGGGACTCAGCATAGACTTAGGTTACAAAAAGAGTTGTAAATGGGAGGGAGATGTCTGCTACTTTGAGAAACCTCTAGATGTGGCCAGGATAGTTAAGCTACTTGGCACAGAAGGTGGTTTTATGTGTCAGCACACTTTTTGGAATTGTAAGGGCTTGCATGTGATTTGGACTTCTTCTCTCCAATTGCTCCTGTTCTTGCTTGGTAACAACCTAAACCCTCGGTCATGACATTTCCATAGGCCTATGTGTTGAAGACTTGAAAGTCAAAATCAAGTACTGGTAATGAAGGGAAGTTTGGGAATGTGAAGTTTTCCTCATACTGTCTCTCTATACCTCTCTTTCTGTCTGAGGTTCTTTTATTGTCTCTCTCTCTCTAATATTATGATTAGCAATACACCTTTGAATCATATTGAGACTCCAGCCCCTTACGATCTATGTTTTCCTGCCAATAAAAAGTTAGTGATTAACTCAACCCCATGCTCATGCCATGCTGATCTGTACATAAAGCAAGACAGCCCCCTGACAGTTCATTCACAAGTATACAATATTTAAGACATCGGGACCATCACCAAAAGGTTAATCAGCAAAATTTGTATTGAAATTTAGGGACCTGTTATAATGCAACAATATGATTTAAACTCCAATAAGAAACCATAGTCTTTCCACCTGGACTTGGTAGTGAAGCCCTGTGATCCCACTATTGGAAAGTAGGGTCACGCTGACCATCCTGTGAGTTCTAGTCTGGTTTGGGCACCATGGCATATTGACTATCAACCTGGAATACCCTAAGAATGTGTATTAATAATGTACCAATAAAGACGTGAATTTTGAAAAATATTTTTAAAAACATTTCGAATAATTTTTTTACAAGCTCTACAACAAAAACAAAACACACAATGAAAAATATACCATATGGATTTTTTTTTAGTGAAGTGTCGTTGTGACACATCAGCTTGAGTAAATGACTCCTGTATCAAATTACTCAGGTGAGATATTTTCATAATAAATAACTACCATTTCACCTATAAACAGAAAGCAAGTGAATACTGAATGTGAGACGAATTAATATGGTGTCATTGAGTATTCTAGTATTCAGTAAATTTTTTTTTTTTTTTTTAGGTTTTTTTTTGAGACAGGGTCTCGCTTTTGTGGTTCAGGCTGGCCCCGAGCTCAGCCTCAAACTCACATCACAATCCTCCTGCCTCTGCCTCCCGAGTGCTGGGATTACAGGCGTGAGCCACCACGCCCGGCACTGTGGTATGTGGTACTGGTTGCTGCTGGGTTGAGTCTCCACACCCA
>PVIR01032934.1:0-18281 GCA_004026965.1 Petromus typicus | reverse complement strand
AAAAAAATTTTTTTCTTGAGGTTATTTTAGTGAGTATATTTACTCTAGCAGAAGTTAATATGAAAATTAATTTATTGAAGTTTTTGTGCAAGGCGTTGTGTTAGTCACTTTATTTAAATTATTTCATTGAGATCTTATAGCCATTTTTGGAAATATGTTAATATTTGTTATCTAAGGCTCAAAAACATTGAGGAACTTAATACTCATCTACTAAATGGCAGAGCTAATACTAAGATGAAAGCTTACCTGACTCTTAACGCTTGTGTTTTCTTACCATGTTTCTTCTTGGAGATCTTCCTTATGGGGGTAGAGACTTTTGTCTCTTTTTATTATGCATTCTGAATATGTACATGCTGGGACCATGAACAGTGATACTAACTTTTAGAATGGTGGCTGATTTATAGCATTTCTTTTTAAAATTTTAATTGAAATCTTTATTGGTACATTACATATACATATCATGATTGCACTCCACAATGGGGATTTGTACCAGTATAAGACACAACTTAATTCTCATTTTTTCCCATAGCCCTACCCACCCTATCACCCCCCTATATACATAAAATTTGTGTTTTTTTTGTTATAATCTCATTATTTTTCCCCCTTTACCCTATTTCACTTTGAGTAGTTTCTATTTCACAATATATAACATACAATTCTAGAACTCATTTACATCTTTATTTTCTCATACCAGAGAAAAGATGTGATATTTACCTATCTGAGACCTATTTATTTCACTTATGAGGATATCCTCAAGGTATGTCCATTTAAGTGTAAATGATTCAAACTTATCATTTTTTATGGCAGAGTAATACTCCATTCTGTAGAAGAACCACAGCTTTTTTATCCAGTCTCCCGTTGGGACAGTTGGGTTGTTTCCAAGATGTAGCAATCACAAACTTGAAGACATTGGCTTAGGGAAAGACTTCATGAACAAAACTTCTATAGCACAGGAATTGGCAGAAGAAATCACAAATGAGACCTCATTCTTTTAAAAAGCTTCTGCACAGCAAAGGAAACCACCAACAGAGCAAAAGGGCAACCAACAATGTGGGAAAAAAATCTTTACCAGTTGTTTCTCAGACAAAGGGTTACTATCTAGAATATATAAAGAGCTCAAAAAAGTCAGCCCACTCAAATTTAAAGACCCAATTCAAACATGGGCATCTGAAATGAACAGATATATTTCAGAGGAAGAAGTAAGAGCAGCTAAGAAGTAAATGAAGAAATGCTCAACATCATTAGTCATTCGAGAGATGCAGATGAAAACAACACTGAGATTTCATCTCATTCCACAAAGAAAGGCTGCCATTTCAGAATTAGCTAGCAACAAATGTTGACAAGGCTGCGGAGAAGAAGGAACCCTTCTCCACTGTTGTTGGGACTGTAGACTTGTACAACCCCTGTGGAGATCAGTTTGGAGATTCCTCAAAAAGCTAGGATTGGAGGTCCCATTCGACCTGGCCATCGCTCTGCTAGGTATATACACAGAAGGATTAAAAGACTCATATCACAGTGACATATGTGCACCCATGTTTATAGCAGCTCAGTTTGTGATTGCTACAACTTATAACATTTTCTTAACCCTAGACATTTTTGAGCTATGGAATTTTTCAAAAATCCAAATGTATTAGTTTTTTTTGGAGAAATATGTCTTTGGGTTGGATAAATAATTGTGGAGCTATCATGAAATATACTATTGTTGTGGGACTTAATTTTGCATACACAGTACACCCTTGACTTACAAACGCAATTCATTTTTCAAGGGCTGGTTGTAACTCAGGTTGGTCAGTTGAAGGCTCAAGCTCCTCTACATAGCCTTCAAATTCTCCTGTATAATTTTAGGTCACACTTTCTTCTAAGAAGATCTCATTATTCTTAGACATTGGCTCAAGATTTCTCAAGTAACCATACATAGGAAAAGATGTTGCAATGTTCCTTCCAGAACTTTTTAAGGGTTAAATTTGTATCTGAGATTAGCTGGAAATATAAGCAGTCCACATTTGGGTCATAACTCGAGACTTTATTTGTAAATTAAAGCTAAAATTGCAGTCATAACCCATATTGTTCATATGTTAGGATAGTCATAACTTGAGTATCCACTGTAATTTGCAGGAATTATGCACCAGGAGAAAACAATGTCTGTTCCGAAATGTGTATTAGGATGATCTGGAAATGGGAAAGAAGTGTTAGCAGTTGACAAGCATTCAAGGCTTGGGAATCATGGAACCAATATCTCACTTTTTCTTTTTACCCTTTTTATAGGAATTTTTCTCCCAGTCCTCTTTTGTCTAAAACAGCGTTATAATAAATATAATATAATATAATAGTTTTCCCTGTTTGTAAAAAATTATAAACCATAGTCCATTTGGTGTGTGAAAGGTCACACACACCAAATGTAAATAACTTAGGTAGATAGAAAGTATGAATATGCAGAGAATTTGTGCTTTGGTTGCTGGCATGGCATCATCACCTTTCTGAACTTCATTTTCTCATTGGAAAATAAGAATTTTGACCTGAGATGGTTTCTAAGAATTTCTTCCCGTTAGTATAGTGCAGTGATATTATGGGTCATACTTGCTGATTCCTAATTTAAAAGTATTCTACTAGTGAGCCACAAGGTGGAGGGCTTGTCCTTTTCTTGCAGTGGTTTCCATAATTAATGTTTCATGATAATTTTATTCAGTCTGGCAAATTGGAAAGAGTTTACTATGGAAGAATATGGAGTGGAGGTGAGTCTTGAATATACAGAACAAGGATAACTTCTGTACCCCTTTCAACTTTTGACATTTTTAGATTCTGTCAGTCAATAAGTATATCCGTTTGTGCTAGACAAAGTCAGATTTAGAGATAGGCTGGTACATATTCTCAGCAAGTCAAGGTGTTAATGGACAAGGCAATGGTGGTAGAAATGGAAGCACCAGAAACCTTTCCTTCCAGCTTTCCTGTAGATTGTCAGTGAGTAGGGAAAGTTGGCCACTGCAGGTGTCACAAAAGATGGAAATGAGAATCCTTCAGAATTTACTATGGTGCGAAAAACTCTTCTACAGTTAGACAATTCAGAAGAGTGACTAGACGATGAATATATATTTGCTACTAAATCTATCCTGTTAATAGAGATGTTAATCCAGGTGAAAGTTGGGAGGATAGTAGTAAGAGTCTAAGTTACTATTTGAAGTAAGTAGGACTGAGGTCTCAGCTCTATAGAATGAAGATAGGAAAGAAGAGATAATGAGAAATCCTTCCCAGTAGTTTCATTTAGTTTTGTGCACCAAAATCTTAGAATCCTGCAAGTAATATTAATTCACTAAATCTACTGCGGTGCAAAGGGTGTGTGGCTGCATAACTTCACATGTAACAAGTCATGTTACATGTTACACCTTCAGGAAGGTCAGCAACAAAACAAATGAGGCCTTGGAGTACGGATATGTTCTGCAGATCTCTGGAGAATCTCATTTGAAGTTATTCTGTAGAAAAAAGGAAATAAAATAGAACTCAAGAATGGAAAAGGTGTGTTAGAAGCTGTTGGTATTTTAAAATTACAACTAATGACAGATAAGTAAGTAAAAAAATTAAGCGATAATGGGGAATGGATAAGCAAATTTTATGATAACTGGACTAAAAAAAAAAGAATGAGAAGGATAAAAAGTAAGATTTTGAGAGATTTATGTACCATGTGTGAATGCTTATGCATGTGTAAATATATGGTAGGCTGGAAAAGCTTGACCGTATGTGAACAGATGCCCCACTGTAATTTATGGCTCATAGAAGTTTTAGGAGTTACTAAAATCTTTAAATTTATCACTTTTAAAATTATAAGCAGCATATTTATCTGACATTTTGAAAAGGAAAAGAAACTGTGGCATAGTTTGGGTAGTACACGTCAGTATATTTTAAAATCCTGGAAACATGAACAGAAACTGCATTACAAATCCAGCTGGTGCCAACAGTTGTGACAATAAATATATGAAATTCCTTATTAAGGAGCTAACGTATTTAAAGAAGGAAAACTCATTAAAGAGAACAAATCCAGAAGTTTTCTGTACATCAATAAACATAAAGCCTAATGGATAGAGACTAAACATCAAAACTTTGGCTTAGATACATCAATCAAATGTGACCAGAGAGAAAGCAAGTTTGGCAATATTAATAATAAAATCCATGCCAAATAAATTATAGCATAAAATAATTTTTATATGGATAATTGATGTTTCAGTAGCAAAGAGAGTTAATTCTATTTATCAAATAACATATTGCATAGGACAAAAACAGTTACAAGTAGAGGACTTTATAGACTGATGATTCAGAGATTTTAACATATCACTTAAAACTTGTTAATTAGAAATATAGCTCTTACAAGTAGTATAGTATTTGTAAGTACCAGTGAATGATATACAAAATTAGTCCTATATTGTTTCTGAAAAAAGTTTCAAATTTAAAAAGTATGAAAACATAACAGATTTGATGCAATAATGACTTAGTCATTATTTCTTATTTTACATATCTGAGAATAAGTTGCCAATCAGAGATCAGAGTTTTAGCTTTATTCGTTGACGCTCTAATAAATACCACCCCTAAAAGTCAAGCATCTCTTCAAGAATTAGGTTGAAGGCTGCTTGGGAACTCAGACTCCAGTGGTTGCCTTCTGTCCTTTACCTCCATTAGGAAACCCTTGGTATATGGAAGATTGTAGCCCACCTGGCACAGTCTTGTCTTGCCAAATGGAAAACTGCAGAGATAGAGTCTTGATTTGCATCTGGGAACAAGGCTGCCCTACTGCAGGTGTGTAGGAGCACCAGAAACCAGAGCGAGACAGCTGTTTCCTTTGTGAACGCAGCAGTTCTCCTCAGGGTATGGGCCTTTTTCACCTTCTCTTCACTGTTTTCCTTTCCGTGTTCCCTTATCGGGAAAGGTGCAGAAGTCTTCAGGTCCTTGGGATGAGATGAGACTTGTGGAGAAAAGAGGAATTTCCTCCTTCAAAAGGGAAAAACACCCAAAATAACATACAAGTTTTATAGAAACCAACATTTTAGAAAATTAAACAGAAGCCTACACTGAATAACTATTGAATCAAATAAGGAATGAAATTTACAATAGCAAATTGCTTAGATGTAATGGCCCCTTGAATTCAGCTGCAGATTGTCAACAGCCTATAACTAATTTGGATTTTGGTTTCTGATTGGTTTTCTCTTACTTATACCTCTGAAAAAAGTTACTGGATATTTATTTTTAGCAGTTTTTTTAGTGTCTTTTTTTTTTTTTTCCTGAGCTGCTACTTGATAACTTTTAATGTTTCTGATTCCACAGCTTTTAACAGTGACACTAATGGCACCTGGCTGACAAACACAAGGTCCTGAGTTCGATCTCCGGTATCGCAAAAAAAAAAAAAAAAAAAAAAAAAGACACCAATGGTGCTTACCTAAGTCATCATTAACCCCTCAGTTTTAGCAGTACCACATTTCTGTCTAATCTGTAAACAACTGCAGTATACTAACATTGGGTTCTTTCTACAGTGCAGGTAATGAAGGCTTTTTAAGTACATGTTTTATAGCAATTGTAGATTCACATCCAATTTGGGCAGAAGATACAGAGATTTCACCAACTTTTTGTTCTCACATACAGATTCATTGTCACTATTAGTATATTTTTTGCAGTTGATTAACCTACATTGACCCATCATTATCATCCAAAGACCTCATTAGGGCTCACTCATGGTGTTTCACATTTTGCACATTTGGACAAGTGTGTAATACCATATTCAGCACTATAGTATCATGTGAAATGGTTTCACTCCCCTGAAGCTCCTCTGCTCCACCTGTTAATGTATGCTCCACCATACATTCCCCTGTCTTCCCAATCCAGAGCAACCATGGGTTTCTTTACTATCATCATCATTTTGACTTTTTTAGGATCAACAGTATATATCTTTTTCACATTGGCTCCTTTGAGTAATAAGTATTTAAGTTGTCTTCCTGTTTTCTCATGGTTTGATAGTCCATTTCTTAGTGCTGAATAATATTTCATTGTCTGGTTATACCTTAATTTGCATTTACTCATTTAAAAGATACCTGGGTTGCTGCCAAGTTTTAGCAGTTTTGATTGGACTGCTATGGCCATCCATATGTAGGTTTTTATGTGGATGTGTTTCGTGTTTCTGCCATGTCCACAACTTATAAAATGAATAATAAAAGTGGTTCATAATTATGTTCTTCTGTAAGAGTACGTGTAGTTTTGTATGAAATTGCCTCCACTGTCTTCCATACTATCTGTACCATTTTACATTACCATCAGCAATTAATATTTCTGTTTCTCCACATCCTTGTCTGCACTTGGTGTGTTCTTGGCTCTGGATTTCAGGCATTCTAATGGTTATGTAGGTTAGCTCATTATTATTTGCAACTTCCAGACGACATGATGTGGAACAAGTTTGCTTATTTGCTATCTGCATGTCATCTTTGGTCAAATATCTGTCCAGATCTTTGGCCTTTTTAATGTCAACTTGTTTGTCATCATTGCATTTTAGGAGTTATTGTGTTTTAGATAGCAATCTTTGATAAATTGTCTTCCGTAAATATTTTCTAATTATGAGGCTTGTCTTCTTATTCTTTAGATGGTATCTTTAACATAGAAAATTTCCAAATTGTAAAGAACTTCCAGCTGATCAGTTCTTTTCTTAATCCTTATCCCTGTAGAGTTCTGTTTACAAAGTCAGTAACTGGCGTACAGTCACCTAGATTTTCTGCTCTATCATCTTCTAAAGGAATTTTATATTTTTGTGTTTTACATTTAAGGCTGTGATCCATTTTAAGTTATTTTTTTGTGAGATATATCTGATCTGAGTCCAGATTCTTTTTTTTTTGGCATGTAGCTATCTAGTTGTTGCAGCATTGTTTATTGAAAAGACTTTTTTCATTATGTGGGCATGGCCCCTTTGTTGAATATCAGTTGATGTATTTTGTGAGTGTTTTTTGAGCTCTCTACTCTGTCCATTGTTCTTTCTCACCAGTGCCACACTGTCTTGATTACTGTGGTCTGATGGCTTGAAGTTTGGTATGGTTAGAAGTTCAGTTTTGTTCTTTAGTACTGTGCTTGCTATTTTGTGTCTTCTGCCTTTCCATGTAACTTAAAATCAGTTTGTCGTTACTCACAAAATAACCTGCTGCTGATTTCCTTGTGAACTCTCACATATAGCAGTGAAGACCTGGAATAAGGTTCTGTTATTGGCACAGATGCGATGTTCAGTTCGAGTATACATTTCCTTGACTTTTATTCCTTTTATCTTTTTTATATATCAGAATTAATAAAGAGAGGTGTAGCATGAATACCAATTCATATTAATATAGAATATTGGATAAGAACATGGGCTTTGGAGTCAGGCTGAGTTTGAACCCTAGCTCACTACTATGTAATACATTTGTGCTTCATTATCATTTTCTATAAAATGAGGGCAGTTTGTGAGATAATTGAAATGATTCTGTTTAGTAATATATACAAGAACTTTGATTAGTATCTGATACAGAAGGCACACAAGTTTTAGCTATATGCATATTTATTGTTACTAAATAATGTGAATTCTTGGGTTTTTTTTGCAGAATTGAGCATTTTGCCAAAATCTATAGTCAAAAAATTGGTATCAAAAAGGAAGTTCTTTTGAAAACCTTATGGGGAGATTATTATATAAACATGAAGGCTAAGAAGATTATGAAGGGTGATCAGGTAATGTATTAGGTGTGCATTTTGACTTTTAGAAAGTCTGTACTGTAACATCTTTGGTAAATCTATTTCAGCTTTGGTTTTTGTAGGTTGAGTTGAGGACCTTTTACTTTAGATAACAGGGGAAGTTTTATATTTAAATACTGCTTATATAGCATTCTTAATCTTTGCAAATACTTGGAACACGCTGGGCAAGGTGGCATGTGCTTGTAGGCCCAGCTACTTGGGATGCTAAGACAAGAGTTAGAAGCCATCTAGGCATCACAGTGAGACACTCAAGAAAGACATTTGATGCCTCCTTAGGCCTGTCTTTTGTAGGTTCCACTGTGGGTTCACTGTCTCCTTGCATCATAGTCACAATGTAATGGTGAGGAGAGGCAATTTCTTGTACCCTAGCCCTCTGTAGATAGAGGTGACATAGAACTGTTGCCTCAAAGGATAATTTTCTTAAAGCCTTGTTTTTAAATGTAAAATTCAGGTTTTAATAAATTTTTTTATGTTTGAAATCATACAGTTCTCTTTTCATAAAATATTCACAAGTATGAAGCTATAGGAAGGAAATAAAATCAAAAGCCAGTACTGCTAGTGATATGATATTAATGTCCTTCATCCTTTTTTTGTTGTTATGTGAGACAATGTCCCACTTTATAATTCAGACTGGACTTGAACTCACTTTGTTGCCGAGGCTGGCCTCAAACTTGGGAGGATCCTCCTGCCTCAGCCTTCTGAGGCCTGGCCTACCTTTATCTTTTTATGCTAGGTAGGTACATCTCTCAGTTGAGACCCCACTGATTATAAAATGTAGTTACATTTTTTTGCTTAGTGTCGTACCATGAATATCTTCCATTGCCCTCTAAAGCTTTTCATAAACCATGTTTTTCAAACGGAGTTTGGTTAGCTAAGTGGGAAAAATCATGGGTTGAGAGCCAGCTCAGTGCTTAAATCTTGGCTCCATCCCTGATTGGCTCAGTGATGTTTGTCTTGTTATTTCTATCTGCAAAATGGAAGTATTAGTAGTACCTGTGGAGTAGTTAGGATGACTGTATGAGATAATCTAAACTCTTTGGAGCAGCTTCTGTCACAAAAGGTACCCTGTTTTTATTTTTTTCAAGTACCTCATATGAGTAATCATTTTCTAGCAATTGGACATAGATTTTTTTTTGTTGTTTCTATAGTGGATGTAAATTTGTGATAGGTGTCTTTGTGCATGAATTTTTGTGTCTTCATAATAGCCTTTTTAAAAGCAGGCATTTCAGAGGCAGTGACTTTGAATTTTCTAGCACTGTAATATTGTTAGTCACTCTTTAGAAAAAAAATGTATTGATTTACAATCCATCCATGTATTTACGAGAATATTCACCTGAGGGTGCTCTAACTTCCAACTATTCAGTAGCTTGGTGAGGGAACTGGGAGGGCATTTTGATTTTTTAAAAATTTTCCTGTCCTTATAAACATTTTCCCAGTGTTTAAGAACATTTCCTATTTCCTGCACCTTTAACTCAAAGCCCATCGGAGAACCTGCACATTCAGGGTGCCATCTAGCTCTCCCTTGGATGCTGTGGGCTGCTTCAATAGTAGTGATGGGTGAAGCATCCACAGAGACAAGCCTGCCAGAAGGTCACACTGTGTTCAGTACGTCTGGTCCCTCGAGGATGAGAATGGTGGGCTAAGGTGATTAGTGACTGCCTAGGTCAGTCCTATCACTGCTTTTATCTTTACCACTGAGTACCTCTTTTTGAGTAGAATTGAAATACGCAGGTAGTAAAACATACTGAGAATGAATATGTAAATGCCTAGTTAATGTTCAGGAGCTTAAGACCATTTATTCTTTTGCACAGGCCAAAGGAAAGAAACCTTTATTTGTACAGCTGATCCTGGAAAATATATGGAGTTTATATGATGCTGTCTTGAAAAAGTAAGCCCGTTGTAAAATTGTTTATCTTTGGGCAAGTTCGGGCTGTATAGTTTGCCTTACTTTCTGGGTTTGATGAGTCATACTTCAGAAACCTGAGATAGGTGGAAACTGAGCAGAGCTTGTATATATTGAGCTTGGGAGTAACTTACACTCAAGTGAAGGGTGGGAGCAGGGACAGGGCAGCAGAATTTTCTAGAGTGTAGAGGTGCGGATATAAAAGAATGGAAAAAACCTGCACCCTTTGTTTTTCTAAACCTGGTTTTAAAAAATAATCATTAAGTTAGCAAAGGTGCTTGAAATCTAGAATCCTTAGTGGCCAACTTGGGATGTAACTTTTCTTGGTACAGGTGAAAAAGAAAGCTGGGTTTTTTACTTTCTCAGTTACTTCCAAAGTAAAATTATAGCTTGTGTCAGCATTTTTTGGTAAAACATTTTACCAGTTGTCAGAGCTTCAGATGACTATGGAATAGAGCTCAAGGTGAAGTTCGGAAGGAAGCCTTTAGAAGTGTAAGCACAGAGTCTGGGGAGTCCACCTGCAGCAGGGTCCCTTCGGCTGTCTTAGCCTTCCTGAAAGAGTAATGTGTGTGTGTGTGTGTGTGTGTGTGTGTGTGTGTGTGTGTGTGTGTGTGTGAAGTAATATGAACTTTTTTTTCCCCTATTACTCATACTTATCTCTAATCTTCACTACAGGGACAAAGAAAAAATTGAGAAAATAGTGACTTCTTTAGGACTAAAGATTGGAGCTCGAGAGGCCCGGCACACAGACCCTAAGGTTCAGATCAATGCCATTTGCAGCCAGTGGCTGCCCATCTCCCATGCCGTCCTTTGTATCCTTTTTCCTAATGGTTTGTAGTGACACAGTTCTCAGAATACAAGGAAAAGCACAGGTTAAATAACAACTGAGTAATACTCAGGAAATAACACATCCTAATCGGAAGTTAGACTTCTCTATTTATTTAGTATTCTTCCATGAAACTATATCTCATATTTTAAAAATTAGTATTCTAATACTGATTAGGGTTAATAGTTAATAAGTTCTTAAGACATTTTTGTTTAGTAAATAAGAATATTTGCACTAAAAAATATATATAAATAGTTGCTTTTTTCAAAAAATTGTTGTTTTTTTTCAAGGTCACAAGTAGTCAGGTTCCTCTTGTGCATTCCATGGGCCACTAGGGAGGGGATCTAGCATAAGAATCATGTTGGGGAGCACCTTGAAATTGTGTGCATATTTTGAGATGTGATTCATAAAATCACAGCCCAGGTATTTTCTCTGTAGACCTCACATGCAGTGGGTCTTTGACTTTGTGGGAGTCTCCAGCTTGGAGTGTTGGTCTTTAACAGCAGGCTTCAGCCATGGTGTGCCAGAAACTTCCCAGTCCCCTGGACATTTCATCTGAGAGGGTGGAGAAGCTACTGTGCACAGGATCACAAACATTCGACTCTTTACCCCTGGAAACCCAAGCCCTAAAAGCAGGTGAGGCCAGATGACTGGGCACAGACCACTCACTGATTCTTCACCAGTCTGCTGACTCTAGAGCAGTCTGCTCAATGTCAGTCTGCAAAATGGCCAGTTTGCCACAATATTCATTTCCATACATGACCGTTCCATTGATTTTGTCCTTCCCTTTCCGTTTCACTTTATACCCATTTTGCTCAGCCATTTGAGTGGACAGCCAGAACTTGGAGAGTCTTTCCTGCTGCCCTGATCCAATTTCTTTTCTTTTTTTTTTTTTTTTAGTTTTTTTGAGACAGGATCTCACTTTTGTGGTTCAGGCTGGCCCTGAGCTCAGCCTTAAACGCGTATCACAGCAGTCCTCCTGCCTCTGCCTCCTGAGTGCTGGGATTATAGGCGTGAGCCACCACGCCCAGCACTGTGGTATGTGTTACTGGTTGCTGCTGGGCATGAGTCTCCACACCCAGTATGGTATGTGGTTACTGGGGATCGAACCTGGGTCCTTGCGCTTGCCAGACAGGCGCTGGAACCACTGAGCTAACTCCCCGGCCCCGGATCCCATTTCTTAATCATTTTTGATTCCATCCTCCCAAATAGCCAGGAATGCGTTCTCTGATCTGTGGCTTCCTGACTCTAGTTCTTAAGGACTCAGTAACTTTGTCACTCATGAGATCTCTGTACACTGTGCTATGACAAGGGATGCTTCTGTCCCAAGGTCTGGGGGCATCACATGTGTTTACTCTTCAGTTCTTTTCTTCCTTTTCTATTGACTTTGTAGCCGCTGTTCCTAGACCACATCACTACTGCTCATTGTGGGGGTTGTCTTTGAGTCTCACTCTGCGAGATGTCCAGGCCACCTCTCATCTTCTTCTGACCAGACCTCACCAGCATTTAACATATTAGTATCCCCCTCCTCCTTGAACTTTAGGCTTTAAAATGCTTCTGCCTTCCTCCTTGTCTCTCTTGATCTCTTTCCTGGTGCTTAGTAGCCTCTTCTGATGCTTCTCCATCTGACTTGTTAACTGGGATGTCTTAAGCAGTACCAGTCTTTGGACCTCCTTTCCTAACTGCAAGCATGCTTCTGGTAATCTCTTCATATCTCCAGGCTTCAAATGACACAGATATGTTCATTGTTTTCCACAACTATGCCTGTAATCCACGCCTGTTCTCTCACTCCATGCTTAGACGATCAGTTGACACACTCCCTTCCCTGTGCGGCTGTCTGAGAAGCATCAAAAACTTAACAAACTCCAAAGCTGTCTTTTTGCCTTATCCCTAAGCCTCCTCATTCCTGTCTCAGAGGAACCTCCATCCTTTCCTTTGCTCAGTCTCCTAAGCTTGGAGCTTTTGCTGTAATGCCATCTTGAAAAGTCTTGTTCTTTTAGTAACATTCCATTTATCCTTCAAGAGAAAGGTTGCACATTTATTTTAGTAGTACTTTAGTGGTTTGAATATAGGAGGGAGACTTTAGTATTTTTACCCTGAGGATAAGTGAAAGAATAGATGAGTAAAGATTTATCTCACATCTCCACGTCCAGGCTACCATCAAATCCCACTTACTCTTCTGTTAAAATACTGTGCATCCAGACTCCAGTCGCTTCCTATCACTTCTTCTGTCTCCTGAGGCCACTTAGCTACCATTTCTCATCTGGTTACCACAATAGTATTCCAACTGGAGCCCCTGCTTCCACTCAGGATTCTCGGTCAACAGTGTCTTCAGTACTGTGAACATGTCAGTCAGGGCAGCAAGACTTGGATGTATGTTGAATTTTTCCTGGAGTTATTTTCTTCTTTTATTTTTTGTTTGAATTATTATGTACAGATTATTTTGATATGGGGTGATTTTTAAAAGTTACTAATCAGTAGTTTATGCTTCAGGCATAGTTAAAGAAAAATGTCAATATGTTGATAGGAAGTTGTGTTAAACTTTTAATAGGTAGAGATAATTGACATTTGTGTCTTAATTTCTTCCTCCTCTTTGTATTGTACTAGATATTGAATGCAGAGCTTTGTGCATGCTAGGCAAGCACTCCACTGCTAAGCTACAACTTCAACCTTTGAATCTTTATTTGTAAGAATTTTTGTTACAGCTGTGTCGTGATACAGTATTTTTGTCTTTTTAAACTTATTTTTGTGAGGGCTTAGACAAGCTCTTGAGTGTTACTCGTTTTAACAAACTACTGACCCTTGACCTTTGGCAATATCCCTTAATTCCATCCTTCTCTGCTGGATGTAAGTGCACAGTTGACCTCACTCCGTAGCTTTAGCTCTGCTATGACACAACCAACTCCTGCCTTGTAGTTTTACTTTTCTTTTGTTATTTTTGCCAACTCTTGCTCTTGCTGTACTGTTCTGCTGTTCTTTCCAAGCAGTCTTTCTCAATGGAATTTTGGCCATAGTTATAAAAGTTATGTAGAGATGATTTTATGTTCTAAACATCTTGATTGCTTTCCAGAAATTTTTGATTTTTTTAATGAAGAAAATAGTGACATTTTTGCTTCATGTTTGTTTAGCTTTTATGAAATGTGGGAGTGAAGATACTGCTCCAGTTATTATCTTTGTCTCCAAAATGTTTGCAGTTGATGCTAAAGCCTTGCCTCAAAATAAGCCAAGGTAAGGAATGGGAAAATTGGGCTGTGTTAGAGAAATGGCCTGTGTGTTGGGAATAGTGGGGCTGTGGGAAGGGAGGGCACAGATACTGCCTTTCCTTGGCCCAGCATTTGACATTAGTCTAGTCCCTAAGGTAGCATACAAGGTTGCAAGCATAGGTCCTACTTGATGCTGTGTAGGAGATGGCTGTTGATACCAGCTCTGGGGTGGACTTGAGCGGACACAAATCTGAAGAGTAGTGGCAGTAGCAGTGGTTACCTTTATGAGTATGTCAGGCTGTATGTACTTGAAGCCGGCCTTGTATCTTCTAATTCTGTCTGCCTAGGTGGGGACTGTGGTGTGTGATCATCTCTGCTTCTGTTTATCTGATGTACGTGTGGAGGAGGCAGATGTCGAGAGGGAGGCAGATGTCGAGAGGGATTACATCTCACATTCCCGAGTCTTAGAGAATTCATCCATTCTCTGTTTTTCTTGTGTCCCTTCTGTCCCTCTCTTCTGCTCCCTGAGAATTTGGTTCCTCATCCCGCCTGGTGGAAGATATTACAGCAAACGCTGAGCTTCGTTTTTTGCCCTATACTTATTTCTGCCAATCCATTTGTCATCTTTGAGTGTGGTCTTTGGAACACAGCGGTGGAGATTTAGGTCTCCTGATTAAAAACCCTTAGTGATTCTTGTGCCTGAATATGTCAGTCGGGGCAGCAAGACTTGGGTGTATGTTGAATTCTTCCTGCAGTTTTTTCTTTTTTAAATTTTTTTGTTTGCGTTATTATGCACAGATTATTTTGATATGGGGTGGTTTACTGAAGTAAAACTATTTGTCTGTTTAAATAAGTGTTAAGTGAATAATATGCAGACGTAGCTGAAATTGTGAAGGCAATATGTGAGAAAAGGCAATATGTGAGTGATTGAAGTTTTGGGATCTGCAGCATATAAACTTGAGTTATAATGAGCTAATCTGATGATTTAACTAGATTTTTCTTTCTGTCTCTGTGCTACCCTGTACTCTTCTTTGAGCAAATTCAGTGTCTTTCCTTTTGCTGTAATGCTGTCTTGAAAGGTCTCATTCTTTTGGTAACATTCCATTTATCCTTCAAGAGAAAAGTTGCACATTTATTTTAATAGTACTTTAGTGGTTTGAATGTAGGAGGGAGACTTCAGTATTTTTATCCTGAGGATAAGTGAAAGAATAGATGAGTAAATGTCTGAATGGAAGAGTGAGCAGGTCAATGAATGAGTTGCTGAATTGCTAAGTGATGAAGTGAATATTTGAATGAATGTATAATTCTATATCTTGGCCTTTCCCAGCTAATAATTCGTTGCTGTATGTAGCAGTAATTTTTTGATATCTGTGGATTAGATATTGTAGCCATTGAAACTGTCCCAGGAGTTCTAGTAGAACCCTAGAGAATTGGAAAACATTCTTGAGATTTCAAATACTTGTATTTATATTACCTAAAATGCTTTTTGTACCATTTGTTTTCATGCTAAAGAATAACAGTAGTGGTATATCTCTATTAATTATATTTTTTTGAATATGCATCTTCACAATTTATGATGTTTTCTGTATCTTCATATATGTCTGGTGATGCAGTACTACAAAGTGATTTTATTTTTGTGTGCTATTTAACTAGCATTAATTTTAAGAATTGTTTAGTATAACACTATTATTTTCAGTTATGACTGGGTAGGGGTTCATTCTAATACCTTGCTATTGTCTGACTTTACTTAATTTCCTTCTTTTTGTTTTTTCATGTTTTCCTGCTTTCAAAATTTGGGAGGGTATATTTTAGAAGTAGATGTAATAGCATTTTCTTTGTACTGTACAAGATACACCAAGCCAAGGGTAGCTGAATATTATTAGGTTATTACTAGATTCAGTAGTGATACATGCAAAGAGAAAAATAAAGCAAGAATTGGGGTGATAGGGGACCCCCAAACCCTGAAAGACTTGTCTGGTTTAATGGAAGGCTGTCGTGGCTTCAGTGCTCATCTGTGCACCTATCATTGGCTGAAGCACCTCTGGATATATGGGCTGTCTGTTGCCTATGTGGTACTCTGAGCTGCAGTCATTACTGTCAGAATTTTTAAAAATTAATTTTGCACATTTTAGATACACATAATGATATCATTTATCTTACGGAATTTTTATCTGTACCTAATATGTCTTGATTATTTTTTTCCTCCTTTTCTCCTTTTAACTTCTTTTCTTCTCCATGTTTATAGATTTTTCTTTTATTTCTCTTTTTTCCTTTCCCTTCCTTCATTTGCCTGCCCCTTCCTTAGTTCCCCTTACCCTTTGAACATTTTCTTCCTATTTTATGGTGTCTATTATACATTTTTGTCGTTATTTAAACTTTCGGTGTTTCACATGAGAGAAACAGTGCAATATTTGAACATATGTGTCTGATTTATTTCACTTAAGAATATAGTCTCAAGGTACATCCATTTACCTTGAAATATCTCATTTTTCCTTCTTTATGGCAGAGTAGTGCTCTCATATTTTCTTTATCCATTCTTTGGTTGATGGGCATTTGGGCTATTTGCAAGATTTAACTATTGCAAATAGTGGTGCTATAAACAAGGTATGCATATATTGCTATGGTTTGATACTTTTAATTCTTTCCAGAAGATACCAAGAAAGGGAATGGCTGGGTCAAGTGGAACTTCTAGTTTTAGTTTTCGGAGGAATCTCCAAATTGATTTCTGTAGTGGTTGTAGCAGTCTACACTTGCAACAGCAGTGGAGAAAGGTTTGTTTACCCACTACAGCCTCACCAGCATTTGTTATTGGTTGATTTCTTGATAAACAGGCATTGTTTTTGAAGACGGAACCTGTGGGGTTTTTTTTGTTTTTTTTGTTTTTCGCATTTCTCACATGACCAGTGATGTTGAATATTTTTTCATATATTTATTTATCATTTCTACTTCTTCATCTGAGAAGTGTCAATTCCTTTCTGATGCCCATTTTTGGATTAGTTGTTTAAATTGAGGAGGATCTTTTTTTTTTTTTTTGAGTTCTTTATAAGTCCTTTGTCAGAGGAACAGTTGGCAAGAATTTTTTACCTTGTTATGGATTGTCTCTTCACTCTGTTAGATTTCTTTTGCCGCACATAAACTTTCTAAGAAGATGAAATCCCACTTGTTGATTCTTTGAGATATTTCCTATGCCATTGGGGTTTTGTTTATAAAGTCTTTGCCTACACCGGTGTCCTCCAGAGTTCTACCTTTTCTATTCCAGGAGATTTACTGATTCTGTTTTAGTATTTAGATCTTTGATCTATTTTGATGTTAGCTTAGTACGTGGTGAGAGATACAGATTTAGTTTTAATGTTTGGCATGTAGAAAGCCAGTTTTTCCAGCACTATTTATTAAAAAAATCATCTTTTTTCCAGTGATGGTGTTTGGCCTTTTGGTCAAAGATAAAGTGGCTGAATGTGTTTGGATTGTTTATGCATCTTCTAGTCTGTCCCGTTGATCCTTGGTTCTGTTTTTTTGTTTTGTTTTGTTTTTGCTATTGCCATACTTTTTTTTTTTTAATCTTTATTGGTACATTACATATACACATCGTGATTGCACTCCATAATGGGGATTTGTACCAGTATAAGACACAACTTAATTCTCATTTTTTCCCATAGCCCTACCCTCCCTACTGCCCCCCCATATACATAAAATTTGTTTCCTTACTTTTTTGTTATAATCTCATTGTTTTTCCCTCTTCACCCTATTTTACTTTGAGCATTTTCTATTTCACAATATATTACATACAATTCTAGGACTCATCTACATCTTTATTTTCTCATACTTTTTTTTTAATCATGGTAGCCTTGTAATATAACTACAAATTGGGATGGTGATGCCCTGCCTTGCCTTTGTTGCTCAGAATTGCTTTTGCTATACTAGGTCTCTGTTTCCAAACAAACTTTAGGATTATTTTCTCTAATTCTGTGAGGTATGCTATTGGTATTTTGGTTGAGATTGCATTAAATCTGTATAACAATTTTGAGAATGTGGCTATTTTCTTTATATTGGTCCTTCTTACCCAAGAACAAAGGATATCTTCCCATTTTCTGATATCTGCTTTGATCTTTTTTTCAGAGTACTGTAGTTAATTTCATTGTAAAGGATTTGCTCTTCCTTCATTAGTTTGATTGCTATGTATTTCATCTTTGGGGATGCTTTTGTGAAAGGCATAGTTTCTCTGATTTTGGTCTCTGTGAATTTGTTATTTTTGTATAGGAATGCCATTGATTTTTGAGTGTTGAGTTTGTATCCAGCTATGCTACTGCATTTGGTTATTAAATCTAGAAGTCTTCTTCTGGTGGAGTTTTTGAGGTCTTTTATATAGAGTATCTTGTCATCTGCAAAGAATGGTAATTTAACCTCTTCCTCCCATATCCTTATTCCTTTTCTTTCTCCTGTCTAATTGCTGTGGCTAATGTTTCCAGAACTATATTGAATAAGAGTGGTGGTAGTGGACATCTTCGCCTTGAGAGCTTTCAGTTTTTGAGCATTTAGTATGATGTTGGCTATTGGTTTGTCATAGATGGCTTTTATCATATCAAGATGAAGACCATTTATTTCCAGTTTT
>PVIR01032933.1:0-10728 GCA_004026965.1 Petromus typicus | reverse complement strand
GTGGGTCTCCACACCCAGTATTGTTATGTGGTCACCGGGGAATCGAACCCAGGCCCTTGCGCTTGCAAGACAGGCGTCGGAACCACTGAGCTAACTCCCCGGCCCCCGCGGCTTTCATTTTTTTTAACCAATGCTGGGGTTGGCACTCATGGCCTGCACCTTGCTGCAGGGTCCAGCAGGATAGACCCTAATCTGCCTCTCCCAGCCAGGCCCCACAAGCCAGTGGGTCAGGGGTGTTAGAGACCAAAACTAGCCAGGACCTGGCTATTGCAACAGAAATGGCTCTTTAGATTCGAACTGATGGGAAACACTAACTGCGTCCCCACAGCAGCCACTTTGTGCCCCGTAGACACCTACAGTGATGACTTGTGACACCTTAGAAATGTCCAGAAATAAGGCTACACCGTGGGGTGTGTCTGGGCTTGTGGAGGCCTGGGTCCATCCTCTCTGGTACTGTCCCATGCTGTACTTCCCAGCCTCCATGACCCGAGCCACACTGCTCTCCCACACCCTTCTGCCCAGATGTTCCTGCCTTGAAGCAGTCAGCCATGGACTGCAACCCCAGGAACCACAAGCCATATTAAACTCCTTCCTTTGGGTTCTGGGTGTCAGCATTGCATTGCAGCAATGGTTAAGGGACTGACACACAGGACAGGGAGACCCTCAGGACATAACATACTATGTCTGAGCACTACTGTGCCAACCAGGGCTGGCACTGTCCACGCAGAAAGACAGGCCAGGCAGCACCGTGCCAACTGAGTGACCACCCGAGCTGGCCGTGTGTGACCCTGCAGCTGGCTGCTCTCTGAGGAGGTGTGGTGGGGACAGCGGTGTGTGGCCGTCTTGCTCCTGGCTTCTGCTTCTCCATCCTCTTCTGGGACATGTCCATCCTGGGCTGAGGCTATCAGCTGCTGTCCTCCCAGTTCCCTCAAGCCCCGCCACAACTCTGCAGCCTCCTCATAATGGGCTTCTGCCCAGGACGAGGAGTGAGTCCCAGGGGGAGCAGTGGCTTCTGGATCATTTGTTTTCCACAGCCTGGCATGGTGCCCTGGCACAGGCACAGTAAACTGTCTTGCTCCTTTTGTTGTTTACAATGCCAAGGTAGAAACAAGGCCTGACACACACTGAGCTGTGTTCACTGCTGAGCTCAGAGAGGCTCTCTGTGTGTTGGTGCATGTAATGCTTTCAGACAGGCTCTCACTGTGTAGTCTCAAACTCTCAGCAATCCTCCTGCTTCAGCCTCTTAAGTGCTGGGGTTACAGGTTACTCACCCCCATGTGGTTCCTTCCAAGCTCCTATTTCAGATACCCTGTTCCTCTTCCAGGCCTAAAGTCCTCCACGTCCCTCTGGCACTGCCCAGCTAGAGAGGTGGCCCAGTGGGCTGCACCCTGAGGTCACCAGCTCACCTGTCTCGGCCTCCCCTCACCCTTGTGCAGCTGCTGGCCAGGCTTTCCGCTCAGGGCTCTGCTCTCTGGCTAACATCTGTGCTCTTCCCGTGCTTCTGAGTCTGCAGGTTCTCACTGCACTGTCCTCATCCAGGTATTGTGGCCAGTTAAGTTAATTAGACAGGGCCAGCTGAGGAGTCAATACAAAAAACCACCGAGACCCATTCCCGAAGGTCAGTATTATAAAAAAAGAAAAAGTACTACACTCACCAACTTCCCCTAGGGAAAAATAGCAGTGATTGATATTCTAAATAGGCTTTCATCATCTTAAGTGGGGTGGGGGGGACATTTCCTAGCCAGTTTCCTTCCAGGGAAAGTCCTTGTTCCTTCTGTGTAGACTGCTGCAGGCTAGTTTTCCCACCCGATCTCCATTTAAACAATTGCCTCAACTACTATACCTATTTGTTGACCCCAGTTTTGTCCCACTTTTGTATCAGCTTCACCTCATGGCTTTGCTCCATAAAGATTCCACTTTCTGGTTCCTCTTCTCTCTCTCAAAAGCAATTTTTCTTTCATTAAATCTTTCCTGTGCTTATCTTCCATTGTTCCTAGAATTCATTCTTTGGTCTTAGGGCACACAACTTCACCTTTCCATTATCTGGCAGGTTAGGAATTACACTGTTTCCCTTGTTTGGATTAGTTCAGTTGTGGATTATTTGATGCCCTATGTCACTAGGATGTGATTTCAAACTCAGAGCCAAAGCCAGGCTTGGTAGTACACATCTATCATCCTAGCACTCAGGAGGATGAGGCAGGAGGATCTCCTCAAGCTGAGACCAGCTTCTGGAATAATGAGTTCAAGACCAGCCTGGACTACATCATGAGGCCTTGTCTCACATAAAATAAAATAAAAACAAAATAGAAGAGCTAGAAAATGAAAATCTTTTGCAGACCCTGTGGGACTCCAAGTACCCATGGCAACACTGCAGGATGACTCTATCACTCACATGATAGTCTAGCATCTCTTTCTGTTATAGAGGGAATAGGTGCAACTCCCAAAACTGCTAGATATCCAAAACACAAGTTTATGTTCTCTAAAAGTCAAAGAATGGATTTCAGAAATGAGAATTTACCGAGAGAAAGAAAGCAAGCCTCTGTCTAAGAGAAACAGCAGGGGACTAGAAAACGAGTTGCTCACCCACCCTGCTTCTCAAAGGTGTTTTATGGGACAAAGCCACGTGGTGAGGTGGATTCAGGGTGGGGCAAAATCATAATCAACTAGTAAGATTGATTCAGGGGAGCAAGGTCTAGCTCCCAACCTCACATGTGAGTTCCTGTTCTCTAAAATCAACGAATGAATTTTAGGAACGATGGAGGTTTGAGCAGGAAAATCTTACTGAGAGAGAAAGCTTCTGCCTAAGAGAAGCAGAAGGGGACTCCCGGAAAGGTGGGTGACCCCCTCACCCTCACTTTTCAGAGGGCTTTTGTGGAACAAGCTTCGAGGTGAGGTAGGTTTAAGGTGGGGGCTTCCAATAAGTGGACAGACCACCATCAACCAGTGGGTAAAGTGGGGGCTACCACTAAGATTTAAAAGAAATGGGCAAGCCATAGTTAACCAATGGGATTATAACAAGTATAGTTGCTTAAGCAATACTGATTAAATGGGGCCCAATGAAAAATCGAGTCACATAGCATATAGAGTTATTTAGTCTGTATATTTGTCCAGGTGGGTTAAAGTCCCAACCCTCCACCCAGGGGAATTTACAATCACTGCCTTCCTGGGGAGGGGGTGGATCAAGATCCTGACCCTCCATCCTAGGAGAGTGAGGCCTACCAGTCACTGCTATCTGGAAGGGGTAGTTTTCTTCTTTGGTGGCACAGACTTTGGTACAGACCTCCTTTTCTGAAAGCTTTTCAAGGGCCGGTCCTATCTATAGGTCTAACTAGCTTTAAAAAAAAAAAATTTAAAAAAAAACAAACTCTAAAAAGATACATATGCTTAGGTAAGAAGAAATAAGAATACAATTGCTTAGGTAATACTAATCCAATGGGAAATCATAAGGTGGACATGAGATGAGACAAAACTACGACCAGCCAATAAGATGACATTAAGTAGGGGCCTGGGATTTAGCTTATTGGCGCCTTGGCTGCCTGGCAAGCACAAAAGTCTGAGTTTAGTCCCTGACACCAGACAAAAAAGAGAGTAAAGATTTAGCTCAGTGGTTCTGGTGTTTGCCTTGAAACTGCAAGGTCCTGGGCCAGGGATTTAGCTCAGTGGTTCGGCATCTGCCTGGCAAACGCAAGGTCCCGAGTTCGATCTCAGGTAACCACATACAACAATTGCAGGTGTGATGGCTCACACCTCTAATCCCAGCACTACCGAGGCAGAGGCAGGATTGCTGAGAGTTTGAGGATCACCTGGGCTACATAGTGAGTTCAGGGCCAGACAATTTCTCCAAAAAAAAAACAGTGCAAGGTCCCAAAGTCGAGTCCAGGTACAAAAAAACAAAAACAAACCTCCCCAAAAGCAAAAATCAGGAAAAAAAATTGAACAAGTATAGTCATTTAAATATTGACTAGAGGCCAGGGATATAGCTCAGTGGTTCCGGCGCCTGTCCGGCAAGCTCAAGGACCTGGGTTCATCCTTGGTAACCACATAACAATACTGGGCGTGGAGACTCACCCCAGCAGCAACCAGTACCACATACCACAGTGCCAGGCGTGGCGGCTCACGCCTGTCATCCCAGCACTCAGGAGGCAGAGGCAGGAGGATTGCTGTGATGTGAGTTGGAGGCTGAGCTCAGGGCCAGCCTGAACCACAAAAGCAAGACCCTGTCTCAAAAAAACCTTTAAAAATAAATAAATAAATAATAAATAAATAAATAAATAATATTGACTAAATGAGGGGCCAGGTGGGGAAGCCAGTCAGGTAGCAAGTGAATAACCAAGGATTTCTGACAAAGAGCAGTTAAGATCTTGGCCCCTCACCAGGCCACTGATAGCTGTTTAGAATATCAATCACTGCTATTCACCCCTGGGGGAAGCTCCCAGGTGCAGAGGTTTCTCTTTCACAGTGCTGACCTTCACTGAATGTGTGTCTTCATTGTCCTCCACGTGGGATCCTGACATCTAACTTACCTATCTACCATAATTCTATCCCTGCCAGAGCAGGGCTTAGGGTACCTGGGCTGAGCTGGGGGTGGCTGCTGCCCGTGGCGGTCTTGGTCCTTCTATTGTAGATAGATAAGTTAGATATCTTGTGGCCCTGTGGGTAAGGAAACCAAAACTGTTCCAGAACTGTGGGAAGTGACAGGGCTCAGAGATAGTGGCTCTGCCTGGCAAGATGGAGGACAAGGCTAGTCCTGTCCTCGGGGCTGAGGACAGCATCATGGCCTCATCCTTGAGGCAGAAAGAGCAGGGCCTGCTGAGGGACCCTTTCTTCCCTCCGGACGTGGAAGTGTAGGCCTTTCTAAGTAGCAGTCAGATTCTGAGGCCACAGGATGTCCTCCCACCCAGGATGCTGACCGGTCCTGGCAGTGGTGAGACAGAACAGGTAGAGAGGTGGTGGCCCGAGAGCTTGGAGGCCACCAGTCCTGGCTCATCCGTTCAGGGACTCATGTCTTGGCCCTTGCACCAGGTGGGGACACTGCCAGTGGAGAGCCACAGAGCAAGAGTGGGAAAGGTTGAAGAGGCCATTCTGGCACCCACTGAGCCCACCCAGAGCTCTAGGAACACCACTGCCCTGTCTGACAGAGCTCCAGGTAAAGGGGTCCCTTTGTCAGCATGGCCATCCCAAGACTGCAAGGGACGTACTCATTCTAAACACAGCAGCTGACCTTGGCACCCTGCTTCAAATCTCATCTGGAGCCACACAGACACCCTCTCCTTATGCTCATCCATGTTTGGAGCTCGAGGCACTTACCTGGGATGTGTCAGGGTTGGCCCATGTGCCGCCTCTTCCGGCCACAACAATTTGTTTGGTACTGGCTGCGCCTCCCCAAACCGATTTATCTAAAATTCCCACTGAGTCAAGCACGTGGCACAGGCTTCACAAAATAGGATTTCACCACTGGGCAGGCCTGGGCTCTCAGCAGAGAAAACAATTGAGGCACGTTCACTGAACGTTAACATTAAAAGAGGAGAAACTGGGCCGGGGATTTAGTTTAAGTGATAATGAACCTACCTTGCAAGCGCAAGGGCCTGAGTTCGATCCCTGGTACACAAAATATGAGGAACGACTACTTGCTTTCACTAGGGAAGAATAATAGTGACTGATATTCTGAATAGACACCGGCTACCTTGATTGAGAACCTAACCAACCCTAGCTAGTCTTTTTCTTCCTGGAAATCCAAGTACACCTGCTACTGGACTACCATTCCCATTTGATCGCCTTTAATATTACTTGTAACCTTATTGGTTGATTATGATTTTGTCCTGCCTCCTGCTGAACTTGTGACTTTCCACTAGGTCTTTGTCCCACTTTGTATCCACCTTACCTTATGGCTTTGTCCCATAAAACACCTAGAGAAACAAGGTGTACTCACCTGCTGCCCTCTCTGGTCCCTCTCAGGCAGGATCTGTTTTGCTCAATCAATTTTTCCTAGTCTTCACTTCCATTGTTGCTAGAATTCTGTCTTTGATTTTAGAGTACCTAAGCTTCTGTTTTGGATATCTGATAGGTTGGGAGTTATAATATTTCCCTTGTTTGGATTATTTTGCCTATTTGGATTACTTGTGTCCCACATTAATCCTCCCAGTCTGGAGGCTCAGGCAGGAGGGTCACTGTGAGTTTGAGGCCAACCTGGGCGACTTAGTATGTTTAAGGACAGCCTGGACTACATAGTGAGATTTTGTCTCAATGAAAGAAGATAAAGGGGCTAGGGATTTAGTTCAGCCAGTTCCCTCATCTGCCTGGCAAGCGCAAGGCCCCTGTTTGATCTCCAATATGCATATCACAGTGCTAGGTGTGGTGGCTCATGCCTGTAATCCCAGCACTCGGGAGGCTGAGGCAGGATTGCTATGAGTTTGAGGCTGGGCTGGGCTACATAGTGAGACCCTGTCTCAAAAAAAAAAAAAAAAAGAAAGAAAGAAAAGATGATAAAAAAATTCTCATTCAACTGGGTAGTTAGTCTTTAACCTTATTCTAACCCAGCTGTGAGCTTTATCTCCAGGCAGAAACTGCAAAACTATGCAAAGAATGCCTATATCTCAAACGCAGGGCACATTTTCAAAGGGCCCCAGTGCTGGGCCAGGGTGCGGCTTGATAGGAGGTTTCCGCCCTGTACGCCGCCACCGAGGCTCTGGGTTCTGTCCCTGCTCTGCAGAGGGAAAGACTTGGTGACGGCTTGGAAAGTCCCCATCAAGACCCATGGCCCAGCACACAGAAGAGCTCCCCGGGCCGCAGCCAGGGGTTGGGCTGCATTGGGGGTGGCGCTGGGCACTTTGAAGGCTCAAGGCCACCAGGCAGGTCACCTGGTGCACCTGGCCCATTTGGGGAGAAGGTGGCTGAGGCTCCTGGGTCCAGCCCAAGCCTGACTTACCTCACCTTGGCCCAGGTCCAGCCTCTCCAGCCACCACTTACACTGTGTTGGTGGCTCGGGGGCAGGGCCCAGGGAAGCAACGGAGGTTTGAGCCCCTGTAGCCTACTCAGTGCCCCTCATACTTACAGTGATCCTCCTGCCTCAGCTTTCTGAACGTCAGGATCACGAACGTGTACCACCACATCTGGCTCTTCTTTTTAAAAAGCATTTCCCAGGGCCAGGGATTTAGCTCAGTGGTTCTCTCTGTGTTTGTCTTACAAGCACAAGGGCCCAGGTTCAAGCCCCAGTAACCACATATAATAATATTGGGCGTGGAGCCCAGCAGCAATCTGTACCACACACCACAGTGCCCGGCGTGGTGGCTCACACCTGTAATGCCAGGATCTGGGAGGCAGAGGCAGAAGGTTTGCTGTGAGTTCAAAACTGAGTTCAGGGACAGTCTGAACTACAAAAGCAAGAACTTGTCTCAAAAAACAAAAGCATTTTCCAAGCTGGCTGTGGTGGCACATACCTGTAATCCTAGCACATGGAGGCTAAGACAAGAATATCACTGTCATTTCAAGGCCAGGTTGGACTACAGAGTGAGATCCTACCTCAACAAACAAAAGAAAACAAAAATAAATAAAAAGCCACCCACCTACCTGTACCACACATACACACACACACACACACACACACACACACACACACGGAACCCAGGGGCTCTTGTCTTCGAGGCAAGTGTTCCAGCAGCGAGCTGCCCCCTGGTCCTGAGCATCTTGCTCTTGCTTTACAACAGGGCCTTGTCGCCTGGGCTGGTTCTCACCCAGCTCACTTGAGATATGCCACATGCACCCTCGGAACATGCGGCTCACTGTTTCAGTTTGCTCCTAGTGCCATGTGCTGTCCTTGCTGTGTAGTCTCAGCACATCCTCTACCCACCCACGGCCACAGCGATGGCATTTCCTGTAAATGCGACCTGCAGCCTGTGCCTGTTTCCTCCCCTTCAGTGCAGTGTCTTTGAGCTCGGTGTGGTGGACAAGTGCTGCTGTCTCCGAGGCTGAGCAGCCCCAGGGACAGGCTGCAAATTCCTCCCACTACCAACCTGCCCCCCATCCTCCAGCCACCTCAAAGGTCACTGCAAGAATGCAGAGGACAGTGCAGTTGGGGACAGCGGCTTCATCTCTTCTGGCCGGCCTGTGGGGGGGGAGGCTGCTGTGGCTCACCTGGTAAGACTTCTCCCACATTTGGCTCTTGCTAAGTTTGGGAAAATCTATTTAATGATCATTTTTCTTCAGCAATTTAAAAATACATTCTTTTGGAGATGGGGATTTAGCTCTGTGGTTCTGGGGCCTACCTTGAAAGTGCAAGGGCCTGGGGTTCAATCCCTGGTAACCACATACAATAAAACCAGGCATGGAGACCCACGCCCACCAGCAATCAGTACCATATACAACAGTGCCGGTGTAGTGGTTCACACCTATGAACCCAGCACTTGGGAGGCAGAAGCAGGAGGATTGCTGTGAGTTCAAGGCTGAGCTCAGGGCCAGCCTGAACTACAAAAAGCAAGATCCTGTCTCAAAAAAATAAATAAATAAAGTTCTTTTTTTGGGGGAGGGGGTTGGGGGGAAGTACTAGGAATGAAAGAAGCCACTGTCTCTGCACTGACCTATGTCCCCAGGCCTTTTTAGTTTTAATTTTGAAACAATCTCACTAAATTGTTAAACTGCTCCAGCTGAGTTGGAACTTGCCTCAGCCTCCTGGAGTGCTGGGATTACAGGTGTGTGCCACTACACCTGGCTCACAAATGCCTTCGCGTGGGCATTTCCATGACTTCTCAGATGGGTGACAATCGGCTCCTGGATGGAAGATCCATGGGCTCAGAGGCCCCGCACGGAGTCTGAATCCAGCCTTCCCGTTCACTCCCTTGCAGGCCACAGCGTGGGGAAAAGCCGGAAACCGCTGGGAGCTGGCAATAGAAGAACAAGCACATGGGCGCGGCCCTATGTCCAAGGCTGCAGCGAGGACCATGGTGACACTGGGCAGAGGCGGCAGAGGTGCTGGCCAGAGGATGGTGTGGCATGGTCTGGGGGAAACCCTGGCATAGTTGCCAAGGTCAGTGTCCACACAAAGCTGGCTGATGGCTGCCACTGGCTGCAGCAGGAAGGAGCACTTGGAGCCGCTCAAGACACAGAGTGTGTGACAATGCTCCTGCAGGTGACACCAGGAGAAGGAGAAGGGGTGGTGGGGTGCAGGGGCCCAGATAACAGCAGGACATCACCTGAGGGGCACATGCAGTTGCAGCCAGGCACAGTGGTGACTTGGGAGGGGCAGGCAGCCTGTCATGGCATAGTCTGCGATGCTTAGCACAGTCTGCTCTGTGTGGGTATATATGAGCATGTATGTGTGTGTGCACACAAGTGCGTGTATACATGTGTGTGTTCAGAGGGGGTGCCTGGAACGTGAGGGATCAAGGGCCTCGGTCCCCATATGGAATCTGTCCTACTTAGGCAGAGGCCCCTCGAGTCACACACTTTAGTCTGGACTTGAACCCAAGGCTCTCAGAGCCCTTCTGACCTACGTTGCTGCTCAGAGCTGTTGACGTGTGGCAAGAAGTGGGGCAGCCACTGTGTCACCCCTGACATCTGTCCCCTCAGCAACGCCACCGTTCACACCCGAATCCGTCTCAGGCTGGCTACAGCATGCAATGTGATGCAGCGGCAGCAGCACAATTCTCTCAACTTGCATCCACTGCCCTAGTAGCCACAGAAGCCACATCTGTCACCCCAGCACCTCAGGAGGCTGAGGCAGAAGGGGGCAGGTTTGACCTCCACCTGAGCTACACAACTAGCGAGAACCTGTCTCAAAATTTGAAAATAGCCGAGTGTGTTGGGCCGGGGATTTAGCTCAGTGGTTCCAGCGCCTGTCTTCCAAGCGCAAGGGCCCGGGTTCAGTCCCCAGTAACCACATACAATATGGGCGTGGAGACTCACGCCCAGCAGCAATCAGCACCACATACCACAGTGCCGGGCATGGTGGCTCACGCCTGTAATCCCAGTACTCAGGAGGCAGAGGCAGGAGGATTGCTGTGATGTGAGTTTGGGGCTGAGCACAGGGCCAGCCTGAACTACAAAGCGAGACCCTGTCTCAAAAAAAAAAAAAAAGAAAAAGAAAATAGCCGGGTGTGTTGGCTCACGCCTATAATTCCAGCATTCAGGAGGCCGAGGCAGGAGGATTGCTGTGAGTTTGAGGCTCACTTAGACTACATAGTGAGCTCAGGGCCAGCCTGACCTATAAAGTGAGACCCTGTATAAAAAAAAAATTAAAAATAGCAAGCAAGTCTGGTGCTGCAGCTCACTGTGAAGGTCCTGGCTTTGGGGATGGCAGCTTGGTGGTGGGACTGAGTTTGCTGACTCAGAGAATGCCAGGCATGTGGCTTCTCCCAAATGGAAGAGTAACTTATCAAAACTAGTCACCGCAGGCAAGCCGAGGGTCGTCTTCCCAACACCATGTTAGGGGGAGCAAGTTCTGAAGGTCTGAGGGGAGCACACGTCCCGTCCAAGTCAACAGTTCAGATTCCTTAGGCAGGCTAGGTGGTACACTCCGGTGATCCCAGCTCTCAGCAAGCTGAGGCAGGAGTATCTCTAAGAGTTTAAGCCTAGCTTAGAATATATAGCAAGACTCTATCTCAAAGTATCAAAAAATAAATAAATAATAAAAAATGACCACCACCAACAACCCTGAAACAAAACCAATTTAAGATACCTTAACATTCTTCTCAGGACCCACAGTCCATGCACAGCTGAGTGTGTTCGGGGCAGTGG
>PVIR01032932.1:0-18256 GCA_004026965.1 Petromus typicus | reverse complement strand
TGGTTAGCAGCTCAGGAAGGGGAGGTTCTTGGACTTCAGCCAGGATCTCAAAACTCGTCAAGACAATGTTTTAAACAGTGTTAGAGCTGTCCAGGGATGCAGTTTTCCAAGGACTTGAGTAGGGCCAAAGGTTCTGCTTTCTAGAAAGCCCATGCAATGATCAGGGAATGATATTTTAGTTTCTCCCTGACAGACTGCACAAAACCTTACTTTTTCAAAAAGATTTCTCCATTTGGGGCAGTATTATTTTCACAACAGAATAGCAGAGGTCTCCAGAATTAACAATGAGCTGGGGAGAGAAAAATAGAGGGAGACAAAAAAGAGAAAACCGTATTCTTTGTATTGCCTCCTCTCCGATGTTACACCCTGTCATTTTTAGATTCCTCAAATGTGTGAGGTCATGTGGTATTTGTTTTTCTATGATGTCCTCATTCTACTTTGTATCACGTCCTCCAGATTAAGTTGATCTTGAAAAGGTGGAAAATAAGATAGTGGTTAGCAGAAGGTGGGATGCTTTCAGAGAGGGAAACTGTGATCATAAGACTCAGTATTTTAGTTAGAGGAAATAAATTTTAAAAATTATGTACAATGTTTACAATATATTTTATTCTTGGAAAATGCCCTCACAATAAATGCTATAACTGTGGTAAGGTAACACATAGGATAGTAAGCCAGATTTAACCACTCCATAGTGTCAGTACATTTCAAAATGTCATGTTGTATGCAGTGAATATATATCCCTTTATTTAGTAATTGAAGAAGTAAGTTGTGGGCATTTTCTTTTTACAACTACACATGCAAGGCAATGTGAATAGCAGCACAATTCATAATAGCTAAACCCTGGAAGGAGCCTGTATGTCCTTCAACAGAGGAATGAATAAAGAAAATATTGTACCTCACTGGAATATTACTTGACTATAATGAGAGATAAATTTGTAAGCAAATTGATACATCTGGAAAATATAATATAAAGAGAAATGAATCAGACAAACTAATACCATATATTATATCTCGTTTTAGTAAATCAAAATACAAATAAAGCGGAAAATATGAAGCTAATAGAAGGAAAAAGAGACAGATATTTTCCAAAGGAGAAAAGGATCCAAGAGACCTATAATGAGGGAAGAGAGGAAGTGTAATGGGTGTTAAAAAGATTAAAGATGAGGTGTTTTATAAAAATTTATAATATGGAGCAATTTTCATCCATAAAAATGATGAAGACATTTATAGCTAAATGGATGCACCTTGAGGCCATACTCAACCAAAATAAAGGAGACACAAATGTCTAAATACTGTATTTCCTAGTGTATCATGCATTTTGGGCTTTATTTACACCTTCAGTTTCTTACACTAGAGAAATGATCCAGTATACATCTGTGTCTTATTTATTTCACTATGAGTG
Source organism: Petromus typicus (assembly GCA_004026965.1). Taxonomy (NCBI): domain Eukaryota; kingdom Metazoa; phylum Chordata; class Mammalia; order Rodentia; family Petromuridae; genus Petromus; species Petromus typicus. The sequence goes on along the minus strand of PVIR01032932.1, from coordinate 16,854 downwards.
TGTCCTCATGGTGCATCCATTTAGCTTTAAATATCTCTAATTTATCATTTTAGGGCTAATACTCCATTTTATTAAAAACACATCTTCTTTATCCAGTCTCCTTTTGATGGGCATTTGGGCAGTTTCTATGATTTAGCTATTATAAACCGAGCTGCTATAAACATGGGTGTGGTATGATTCTTTCATGAATGTATCCAGTAGGGATATAGCAAGGTCAAATGGGACCTCTAATCTTAGCTTTATTGGAAATCTTCACACTGATCTCCACAGTGGTTGTATCAAGTCTGCCTTCCTATGAACAGGGGAGAAGGGTTCCTTTCAAACCACAGTGGAGCCAGCATTTGTTGTTGGTTGATTTCTAGATAGCACCCATTTTCTCTAAAATGTATGATAAGATTTATGAAATATGAAAAAAAATGTTCAAAGGGAAATACTAACTGGGTGGAGGTAGAGGAAAGCAAAAAAGGAAAAGAAATATTTATTGGTTAAAAAGAAAAATAAAACAGAAATAAAGCTTATGTATATGAAGGGATGGAGGTTTGAAGGAAGGGCAAAACAATGGGAAAAAATAACAATCAAGATACATTGTGTACCGGTCCAAATTGCCAATGAAGTACGAGATTATAATGTATTCTGAAAATGTACCAATAAACTCAATTTAATTTTTTTTAAGGCTGAGTGTTAGCTCAGTGAGAAAGCATTGCATTTATGCTGAAGTCCTACAAAAACCAAGTGTATCTTTAAAAGAAAAACATGAGAATTAACATATGACCACCTAAGAAATCATTTAAACATTTGATCTATAGTTCATGAACATAAAATCTATTTTAAAAAGTCACACCTCCTCATTTCCATGTTATTTTATTGGCTAGAGAACAGTCAATTTTAGCCCAGCATTCACCTTTCAAAACTTACAGCAATATTACTGGCACAATTTTCTCACAGAAGAGATGACAGCAGTTTTCTCTTTGATTCTGGTGGAAGCAGGGAGAATAAATGCTTGGTTACTTTGGTTATGATTCTGTCTTTTGATAGTGTAATAATCTCATGGTTGCAGAAAATATTAATTTCCTAAATAGTTTCCATGTTTAAGCTCTAAAAGTGAGAGTGATAAGGAAATCAGATCTTCATAATTAATTGCACTTCATATCAGATATTCTAAAAGTTATACAATCTCAAAGAAATACTCACTATTTTTCTGTCTCAGTAAATGACACCCTCATTTCAAAGATCATCAGTACTTTATGGCTCAACCTCATTAATAATCAGTGCATAAATTTTGTTTTTTTACTGGACAAATGCTATAAGGAAATGGAAGCACAAGAGATGAGTTGCACCGAGACTTACATCACTAGTGTGGGATACTCGCTCTCCCACAGAAGAATGGGACACTCTTTATCAGTAGTTATAAGAAATTCTACTGAACAAACATTTGATAGGTACTACCTTACTACCTTCTCCAACCTCACTAAACACTGCACTTTTTTTTCCTTCAAGTACTGTAATGAGAGTTGACCATCTCTGCTGGCTACTAGGAAAATATGGGACAGTTTCGGTTATACCGCTGCGGTAGTGAACACCTGCCTTTCTACTGGTTCAGTGCTATGACTTGCTGCTCCAAGGCCTGACACTTTTCCTTCTGCCAAATGATTACATATGGTTAAGTTTTCTTTCTGAAAATGAGGGCTGTGGTGTATTTCCACAGTGAGCAACGGGAGAAGAGGCAAGTTTCACATCAGTAGAGCAAGTGAAAATACTCAAAGCAAGGGGAGGTTAGCATTTTGGAAAACCCAAAACACTGTTCAGACAGGAGAAAGTACGATAAAACGATGTGAAAAAAACTGGAAATGTTAAAACAAGCAACGTGTGAACATAAAGCCCCATTTTCTGTCAGGCAGGTACTGGTTTACTTTAGCCTTTTCTGTATAGTCACTGATGATGATCTCTATTTGAATAAGAAATTCCTGGCTTGGATAATCCATTTTATGATCATCCTGTCTGTGTTAGAGACTTTTGGTTTTGATCTTATTATGAAACTGACAGTTTGTTTTTCTAAAGTAACAAGTTGGATTTGTGTTTTGCACGTATTTTACAGGTTGCGCTGAGCAGAGTGAATTAGTGAGGAGCACACGGAGAGAACAGCTCACCATTTGTCTCGGTTCTGGCAAGATCGGTAGCTTGGGTGCATTGATGACTGGAAGATGGACGAATATGTGTCAATTCCAGAAACAGACTTTCCCCTCCACAACGCACTCTCTCTCTCCGCAGTCCCTGGAGTCTACTGGCCACTACTTTCAAATTCTCTGCGAGGAGTAAAAACTTTCTCTCACTCTCTCCTGCACCAGAATTTCACTCCCACTCCTATCCGCATCGGATTCTCTACTTCCAGAAGGAGAAACTGTTCTCTTTTTCTGTGACAACGAAGATCAATAGACAGTAATTCCCTCTTTGTCCAGTTTAACAGGCCTGTAAATCTACCACCTTCTGCACAGAGCGTCTTCTGAGCGAACGACACGGGGGCTGTCACTCTTCTCACCTCAAGCCAATATACCCAAGTATGATTTGGATGCTGCAAATTATCTTTCCTTGTTTTTTTCACTTGCCACTCAGTTTTTCACAGTATAGATTCTAGCGTCTTCCCTCCCCATTGCTTGGGAACGCTCTGCCCGAGAACACCAAGGACTTCCTCCCAGGTCACAGAATCCTTCTAAACCCCACGTTTACCCCTCAGCATCGTGGGATGTTGTTCCTCATTCTCCATCCGTGAGTCCCGCCTCTCTGAACAACACTGTCCTCGGTTTTCCTTGTATGTCGATAATATTCATCAAATAGCAGAATCCTGAGGAATTTTTTTTGAGACAGGGTCTTGCTTTGTGGTTCACGCTGGCCCTGAGCTCAGCCTCCACCTCACATCACAGCAATCTTCCTGCCTCTGCCTCCTGAGTGCTGGGATTATAGGCGAGAGCCACCCCGACCAGCACTGTGGTATGTGGTACTGGTTGCTGCTGGGCGTGAGTCTCCAAGCCCAGTATTGTTATGTGGTTACCGGGGATTTAACCTGGGTCTTGCGTTTGCAAGACAGGCACCGGAACCACTGTGCTAAATACCAACCTCAGTAATTTCTTTTTTTTTTTTTTTAAATTAAATTCTTTACTGGTACATTTTATGGACACATCATGATCACATTCAACATTGAGAATTTGTTACATTATATGACATGAATTAATTCTCATTTTTACTCATTCCCCTGCCAACCCTACAACCTCCTATCCCGTATATATGTAAGCTTTATTTCCTTTTTTATTGTCATATTTTTTCTTTCCCCTCATTATTTATCCCTATCCTTTTCCCTTTGAAAATTTTCTATTTCACAATATTTATTATACATTCTAGAACTGACTTACAACTTCAAATTCTCATGCAAGAGAAAAGATATAGTATTAACACATCTGTGACCTATTTATTTCGCTTTAGAGTATATCATCAAAGTATGTCCATTTGAGTGTAAATAACTTAAACTTATCATTATGACACCATAATATTTCATTTTATTTTCTTAAAAAGCCACATCATTTTATGCAGGGTCCAGTTGATAGACATATGGGTTGTTTCCAAAATTTAGCTATCATGAACTAAACTGCTACGAAGATTTTATTCACACTCCACAAAGAATGACTGCTATTGCAAAATTATCCAGCAACAAATGCTGGTGAGGCTGCAAGGAGGATGGAAGCTTCCACCTCTGTTGGTGGGAATGTAAACTGGTGAAACCACTGTGGATTAGTGGAGAATCCTAAAAAAATAAGGATTAGAGTTTCCTTTTGACTCTGCTATTCCCCTGCTAGGACTATATCAAAAAATTAAAATATTTTTATCATAACAACACACATGTATCCATGTTCAAAATGCCTTTTTAAATAGTACAGATTTATTGTGTTAAAAGCAAAGAAAACTTTCATATAACAGGCTAGTATTTGTGAGATTTTCCTGTTTTCAATCTTATCCTCATTTCCCTCTGTTAGAAAATATCATACTCCTAGTTACATAAGTCACAATGAAAGCTATCTTCGGTGCTTCTATTTCCCCACAGTTTATCTTTCACCAAGTTATACACTCCTAAATCTGATCCTCTTTCCTTTCTTTTGGCTAGTATAATGTATGTGTAGGTATTTAAGTCACAATGCAAAATATCTTTTACATTTCTATTTCCCCAAATTGTTCTCTCTCTTATATATTAAAATAATGGCATTTGCTTAATTTTCACATCCTCTACAATGTGTCATGTGGGTACAATCATAGAGAAATAAAATTATAACCTTAATTCAAAATTCAATTGTTTTTCTTGTGCAGAGTACAGGGAAATTATTTGCAGCAGCACTGCTGAAATGGTGGGCCATGAGTTAAGTGGCACACGAATGGAATTTGAATGTGGGAAGCTTATGTCTTGAACTTCTGATGACAACTAACCATGAGAAATAGCTGTACCAATAAGCTGGAAGAAGAGGACATTGTTCTAGGAAACAAGATGACTTCCTTCCCCTCACTTTACCCTCCCTCCATCATCCTCTGCTTTCTTTCTTTCATTCCTTTCTTCTCTCCTTGTTTTCATTTTAAATTTCCTTTGCATTTTGCAAGTTATTCTTTCATTATAGAAAATGAGTCATAGATATGAAACACTTGCTCCCATAAAGGTTCACCTTTAAATCAAAGCAAAAGAGAATAATTACAGAAATATATTTAAATAGTTTACAGTAATAAATGACTTTAAAAGAAAATGAGGCAAATCAGCAACAGAATCACAAAGATGCTAAATTAGAGACCTCACTGTGAGACTGACATTTCAACCGAGGCCAAAGGAAGCAATGAAATAATGCAAGAGGGCTTCAAGTGTACAGTGCAGCAGGTGCACAGGCACAGGGACAGGTGAGATCTATTTAACAAAACTAAACATGGTCCAAGAAAAATATATCTGAAGGCATTTGGGAGATGCAGGATGAGGACCTAGATAATCAAGTCAGAAAATGCATGGGCGGTGGCTACTAAGAAGTAGTCTGCACTGTATCTTCAGTTTTATGTGAAATTAGAACATTTTGAACCAAAAAAGGGTGAGATTTGATGGTTCAAAACTGTTGCTCTTGAGACTATGTAGAGAATAAGCTAGGGTGAAAAAAGTATCAGTAACAAAACCGGAATGATGCAAAAGTTAGTATTTTTATATACCAAAAGATTCAGAGTATGACTGGAGGTAGAAGAAAATATATTTGTTGGAATGCAGTGCTCCAGAAGTCAAAGACAAGGGAATATTCATCCCATGCAGCTGTCTCCAGAAATTGGATTGGAGGAGTCCATATGTGGGAGCACTCCACAGTCCTCACCTTGATGAGGTTCCTGGTGACACTGAGGAGGAACAGGATGTCAGTGTTGAACTCCACAAATTTGAAAGGAAAGCTACATAAGAATGGTCTACGCAAACTTCAAATAAATGTAGACTTGGTTATATATCAGAATTAAGCAAGAAGGAAGAGATACTTCAGTGATAAATAATGTTCAAAGGCACTGAGTTCTATTTCTTTAAAATCCATGTTGAGAGACAGGCAGAGAGAGAGAGAGAGAGAGAGAGAGAGAGAAACCATTTAGATGCTAAATCTGAATCATAGGTTAAATATAATTCCAGGTATTTTATTGTGTTTACCAAGTACATTTGCTAAATTTAACATTAAGAAAAAATATAGATGAGATTAAATACTTTTCTTTTAAAAAAGAAAATAGAATACTTACATGAAGGCATTCTTGATAAAGATGTAAATGTTGGACACAGTACTAGGCTCAGAATTCAGAGTGCTGACTTTGCTACAGGAAACCTTCCAACTGAATCCCAGCAATGGAACAGCAACACTTTTCTCTAAAGCATAAATCTCTTCCACTTAGTGATAAATTATAATTTTACAAGTGGAGGTTAACCTCATGTAGGACAGTTTTTGTTTAAATACTGTAAATAGCTTTTGTTTAATACTTAATGTCATTGAAAGCACTCATACTAATTGCAGATGGATTTTTATACATTAAAAGGGATAATATTGACAGTTTAGGAAAAATACATGATGTTGTGGAAGTTTTCAGGTGCCTGGCGGTGACTAACAGAGCCTACCGCACAGCCTCTCTCCTCCCATGTCGCTGAGGCAGGGTGAAGGTGACTGTGGAGTACATGCTAAGGACAGTTTGCAGGGTGAGGACGGTGACCTGGAAGGAGAGGTCTCTGTCACTCCTGAATTTTGAAATCATTTTTCTATGTTTCTTGTTCATTTTCTCTTTTGGGCAACTTGTCAGATTTATTTAAAATTTTGGTGGTGAGAAAAGAACATTTACCAGGGTAAAAACTTACTGGGGGCTATTTCTTCTTAATTATGCTATTAATTCAGAGTTCATACACTCTGGGAAGAGCAGTCCACTTCTTCAATACACTTCATTATTCTTATCCTTCTGTTTTCAGATGGTCCTTCTGTGCTATAAAGTAATTTAAATGTATGAATTAAATACTTCTGAATGTGTAATTTCAAAAGAAATGCTTAGGGAAATTTAAAAATGGATCAAAATGGTCACTCTTATTTCACCCACTTAGTTAATTAAATTTCTGTTATTCATTCCAGAAGCCCTTATCTTTGCATTTCATAACTTTTCAATTAATAATATTATTCAATATGCCCTAAGTTTGAACTTAGTTTTGCTTTTTAAGTACCTATTATTTTCTAAAGCATGAATTTCCATATGGTTCAATAGCTTCAAATATTTCAGCTCACTTCTTTTACTTCTAAATTTTCAAACATTAATGTTATATAATCATACAAAGATTACAGTGAAGTATGATATTCCTTCATTTATCATCAATATTCTCCTTTTTATCTATAAAAGGCTTGCTGACCTGTAATCTATGAGAGTAATATGACCTTCATACTATTGTGTCTTTAACTAAAATGTTTGCTCTTGTGAAGATATAAAAGAAATTAAGAGAGATGGGCAAAGGCAAGTATATTAGAAACAAATATTTCATCATTGAAGAAAATCATACTAATACTTTCTTTTAAAAATGAAACAAAATTCATTTTGCAGACTATTAACTTATTCTACAACTATGTAGATTATTTGGAGGCTAAAAAGGAGAAAAGTATTTTGTTAACCATTTAAGTTTTCATAAAGTGTTTCTGCAGAGTCTTGTATCTGGTTAGAATTAGATGACTGTTTTTTAAAAACTTGTTACAGATTACTAGTTTAAAGAGAAAATCATCTAAAATAAATTTGTTAAAAATGAATTGTGCAATGTATTTTAAATGAAAATATTTAAATGAAAAATAAAAATTAAAAACATATCTTCTGTTATGACATATTGTAAAGATATTGAAAATCAATAATTCATATCTCTCTTTCAGTACTTTTAATTCACAGAATATTGACATTAAAATTACTTCAAACACTTAGGATTTGTGTACCATTATTTGCAGTGTGGTGATAAGAATACAGAAGTTCTGAACGTCCTTTGTGAGCCCCAGAGAAATCTGAATTCCTCAAGACAGTCGAGTTAGCAGAATCTTAGCTTTTTTGACATTTTCTGGCTTCCATCTGCTGTTGTGCTGCTATTGTGCTGTGGGTCTTCTATGGCTTAGACACAAGCAGCTAACTCATTTCTTCTATAATGGATCGTACTAAATGAAATGCTCAACTGCTGGATTTAACAGAGTCATTCCACACAGCTGAAACTCGAATGATACCTAATGCTCACTTTCCTTCTTATGGGGGAAGCCACATGGGCAGAGCTCTGTGCTCAGAAGCATTCTAGCGTATTTGAAGGCTCTTTGGAAGGGATCTGTACCTGCCAACCTATTCCAGTACTTGTCTCATGCTATTTCTGTTGCTTTTTGATCTTAAAATTTTAAAACAAGGTGAAACTTTGGTTGTAGGATAAGCTAATACCTTACCTTTTTGTTTAAATTAATGTTTTGTATTTGCTGATCCTATACACCTTACAGAGCTAAAAATTACTGAACTATTGTTATTATAAGTGTCCTGGAAAAACAAAATTATTGAAAAGAGAAAACTTTGAGGATAATAACTGTAGTAGACATTTAGTAAAGCAGTCATTTGAGATAGGGAAACACACTAAATATATGCGATAAGTAGCATATTGTAGTGAGGTTACTGGGGTTTGAGAAGCCAAGGGAGGAGGAAGAGTTTCATTTTTACAAAAATAATCTTATTCTTGACCCTCAGATGCCTCATCATTCAACTCAAAGGATGCATGTGTATGGATAAAACAGTGAACTCATAATGAAATCCATTGTCTTGCTGGTTAGTGTTATTAGGGATAATAGAAGTGAATTTATTATAAGAAATGATTCCTTAGAAGCTAATTGCATTATAAAGGGAGGTCATGCCAATTACTACAATTTATGAGATTCCAGAATCACTGTAAAGCAGGTGATGTTCTCTAGAGCCGATCCATTTCTGCATGAGGCAAAGTCAGATCAGGTTGTTGAGTGAGATTAAGGAAAGAGCAGAAATCAAGACTAATTTGGCTTCCAATTTATACAGTAGGATTTATTTATATTTTTATAACACCAAAGCATCTTCTATGAAGGACGAAAAAGGTGGAGACAAACTGGCAACTTTACATCTACAGGTCAATGTCGTGGGTTTTTTTCTCACCCAAATTAACCAGATATTTTGCCTTCTGTAGAGCCTGTATGTTTTAATCAGATCAGCACAAGCAAAACTGCAGCCCAGGCATATGTTCCTTTGGTGAAAAAGAGCAACTGACTCAGAAGACTTAAGTATTATTTATTGCTTGACTACATTGTTCCAAACAATGGAGTAAATTTTAATTAGAGTTAGAAATTCTAGAAAATATATAAATCCTGATTACAGTCCTTGACAGAATAACAGTTTATTGAGAAGAAGCAGAAATATAAATTTTTAGCAAACATGGTAATTGTATTTTATTTAAAATCTAGACCGAAGTGCTGAGTTGAGTCCTACCATATTTTGGAATTGAATCCAAATGCCATAGTAAAAAAGTTACACAGATCCTAAGGACACTGACATTAGTAGCAGCTTTTTTTTTTTTTTTTTTCATTTGTAAGATATGGAAGGATAATATCTGTGATTGCTGCCAGGGAAATTTAAATAACACAGCCACAAACTATAAATCATTCTTAAGGACAGAACATGAATCAAGTAAATGTTTAGATAAAGAATAAAAAAATATCAAAAATTGTTACTTGAGAAAGAAACTGATTTAGCGTGATTTATCCTTTCATTTATTTCCACATTTGTCATCCATCACATTTAATAATCATTTACAGATGTCTCCTCTAGGGGTCAGATAAAAATAAAAACTTATTTTTTTTGAAATTTCAAAGAAACATGCAGAATATCTAGTTTTGATGCCTATTGGAAAGCAAATTATCCATAGTGTGTTTTAATGATTTTTTTTTCAGTTTTTATTTATTGATACACATTTACAGTGTCTAATGATTGCATTCTCATGAGGAATGTACATAATACATCTTAATTATTTTCTTCATCTCTATCACCTCTCTCCTCTTTTCCCCTCCTTCCATCTATTTATCTCCTTCCCGTTTGCAAAGGATCTACCTCCTTTTCTCCTATTGGCTATTTTTTTTTGCTAAAATTAAATCAAATAAAATACATACCTGCACAAAATAATTCATCATACTATACAAAGACTGTGCTAAACCTTGGAGTGAAAGATTGGGAAACAAAAATACAAAAGCTGCAAGGTAGATTTAATGGGTGCTTTTTTCTACATAAATGTTCTACAGCTACTCAAATGTAGATACCTGAGAGGTGTGATAATGAGGAGATAAATATGAAAACTTCTTTGGCTCTTTTGTCTATTCATTCTGTGTATTCTTTTTATTTACTTGTTCCCTACAAAGAACATAGAGATGTCTGTCTATTTTGGCTTTTTCTAGAAAGAAACATGTAAGAATTTAAAGTTTTTAACTACATATGATTCCTGGTGTTGCTAACCCAAGTATTAATGTATTGATCTTTAAATAGTTATCCTTTAATGCATTAAATTCCAGGTAAATGTACTGTTAAGTACAATGTTGGAGTCTGATATGCTCCACGTGTGTGTGTGTGTGTGTGCGCGCGCGCGTGTGCACACATGCGAGCATATACATATGTTGTTAAGTGACTTCTGCAATTCAGTCTTCCCAAGTTCTGTCTGCTGATATGTGACTTTGCTGGATCTGCAAAACTGAGAAAGCAAAGACTCAGAGTCACTGTGCAGCCAGCTGCTATCCTGAGATAAAGTTTCTATCTTGTCTCTATTAAACAGTTTATTTATTTTAATTTCGCTGCCAGAGTGGCTTTCAACCTGCTTATTCTAGAGTTTTAAGACAGAAAAGAAATATGAAATGTTAATATGTATCTTGAATTGCATCTCCAAAATGAGTCATTATTGTTTTAGCTTCCACATACATCTTTGAGATTCTTTGTAATAGCATTTTAAGCATAAAGTGTCATACCTATATTAGAGAAGCACGATTTTTTAAACATCTAAAAAAAGAACCTGAAAAATACTAGTTGCTAAGGAGGAAATAAAAAGCATAAATATCCAGGATGAAGAAAAGGAAAACAATCATGTTGTTACACATTAAGGGGAACATCGAATTATCAGACAGAAAAACAAAAAGTAAACCAAACAAAAATAAAAAACAAAAGACAGTGGACAAGGGAGAAGCAAGAAAAAACCCATGATACCAAAGAAAAGATACTTTAGAAAACAAACATACAAGTTGACACCTGAGGTTAGTCTGGAAACATCAGAAGCTACAATGAAATGGCAACCGTGACACACATGCACATATTATAAATATTTCCCCTTTTATCAGCATTGCAATTAAATTGAAATTATTAATTTTGTTCTCACTACTGGCATGATTTCTGTCCTTAGACCAGTAGCACTTTTGTACTCCTGGTGGCCATGTACATCAGTGGTTTTTGACTAAGCAGTAATCATGAGAGAATGATAACTCCTACAGCTGTCATCTTGGAGGATGACAAGGAACTTACATGTAGTACTAGGAATTTTAGGTTTGGAATTTACCATGCACTATTCATCTCATGCCAAATCTTTCCAGCCTTTAAAAGGAGGTTAGTTTTTGCTGATATAATAAGCATAACTGTATTTTAAATACAATACTGCATTTGCTACAGTTACTGCAATCATAAATGTAAAATTTGATCTGTTAAAGGAAAATACAAGACTTGGTTTAAAATGTATCTTCATACATTTCTAAAAATCCATTCTTACAATTAGATTTTTATAAAAGTTTGTAAGATATATATTTTATGTCCATAAAGTTTGTCAAATATTATGAGGTGCTCTCTGTAATATCATTCTTTTTTTAATATCAAAAGTAAGAGGTAAATGTATTAGTCATCACTTAAGTCAGTATGCATGCAGCATCTTCCAGGTGTATTTCGTGTTGGCTGAAATATAAAATAATGCAATTGTGAAGATGCAGGGCTTGATGTATTGAATCACTGGGTGAATATGTCCAGAAAATTTCATTGAGACTGTATATTCTAGCATTAATTCTAGATCAGTTTCATGAACATTGATTAAACTGACTCAATTTAAAGAACCAATCTAACTGATTTTGTTCACTGTTGAATGGAACAAATTTTTATTAAGTAGTTCTAACCATTCAATCATTCAGGAAAGCAATATAAAGTAGATTATATGTAATATCTTATAAATAAATTGTTAATAATAACTAGTACTCAGTGTAGCTATTGCATTTTTAGTAAGTTTCAAAAGTTTCAATATCAACAAATATCTGCTAATGGTGCAGTTTTAAAATAATAATTAAGTGAATTGAAGTCTATATGGCTAATTTTGAAATATACAAAATATTAATTTGAAAACTATGTTTAAAAATCAGTTAACAAATTTTACATTTAAAATACATAGTCAATCTACAGAAAATATTTCTGTAATCCACTGGATGGAAATTTCAGTATTACAGTCATGGTGATGAATTATACATATCAAAATTAAGAGTATGTACTCTTTAAACAAGATACACCCTTTAAGATTGTTGAATAAAGAAGACACTGCATTACATTAATCTCAAGTATCTCACCAATTTTGAAAGCAGTGACCATCTAGAAAATTTTTTTTCAAAACTTTTGACTTGCCTTACTTTATTTGTTTTTGAAAATGTAGAAATCATACTACCAAACCTAAATGTCATATCCAACCTTCCTGTAGATACACGGAATAAATAAAACATTATTTTTTCAAACTTGTAGTGATTTTATTCATGACGAAAATGGTGATATTTCAAGAGGCATGTCATTGCTCTGTCTACAGGGACTTTTAATCTGATTAGCATTCTACTGAATCTTTAAGGCAGTTTAGATATAAAATGTTTTTGAAAGTCTCATATGTTCAGAGATGATGACTAGTCAGAAGAGGTAGGTCTCTATGTGAGTGATCTAAAAGAGCGGATTCTTTTACCTCACTGCTCCTCTCTCTCCCTGCGTCCTCAGTGCTGTAGTTTGAAAAGCATTACACCAGGCCCCTCTATCATGTTGCTTCTCCTTTGCAGCCAGCAAATCATAAACTACACTCTGACAGCATAAGCCAGAATAGCTGTTCTTTCTTTTAAATGGTTCTGTCCACTCCTCTATCCTAGCATTGGGAAAGTGATTAATATAAACTCATCTTGATCTGCAGTATATCATCTTGTCCTGGTGTGGATGAACCTTAAATATTTAGGAATCTAGTAAGGCCTTTTCTCCAAAGTTAAAGACAAGATACAGATTCTTATGAGTGCTACCACTTATGATGATGTAAGTGAAGACTGTAGAGTCACACTGAGTCTTAGTGAAGACTCACCATCATATCACTAGATATTCTATCACTAAACTATTTCAAAACATTTATTAGAAAGATGATTCCATGGTCAGTGATGAGAAAGAGTAAAAGCTCTTCAGCTAATCAATGCTATAAATAACACAGCAGGTTAAAGACTTGGTCTGATTAGACCAGCAAGCACAGTGACATGTGAAAGAGATTTAGCTGCCCAGATGCTATCTGTGACCCAACAAGAAGCAGTGTGGTCACTGCTACATGATGGAGATAGGAAAGAGTGTGCATGCAATGCGGGAATCTAACAGGTTCCTCAATTTATCATAGGCAAGTCTAACAGTTCATAGAAAAGTACAGCCACTCTATAAAACAGGACTATCATTCACTCAGATATGCTAACTACAGAGAATCCAAGAAGTGGGAAGATGAAACCATTGGATTATAAGAATTTGTAACAACTGTGATTTACTGACCCACCAAAGAAACAATAATGCCAGTGACAACTGATAGTTTTGCCAGTATTTTCTGGGTTATGTGTCTACCTATGACCATAATGTCTAACATCCTGCTCACATTCTTCCCCTAAATATAATACACAAAAGTTTGTAAACTAAGTTTTCAAGTTTATTTCACACGATAAAATATGGTAGTGCTAAGATGGCTGAACAGATGAGGGGCAAATATCACTAGAGATAAAAGCTTATGGAGATGGGAAACTACTGTTTTGGCAAAAGGATGGATTTGTTTTTATGAATGAGAATGTATTTTCCTGCAATGTGAGAGTGGAGACTACTGTCTTCCTAGGTTGGAAGTTCAAAGGTAGAAGAAAACCATTTGTCCCTATGGATAAATTAATTGTAGATGGACTGTAGCAAACATTTTAAAAAACATTTTAAATCTTTATTGATACATTATGAATACACATCATCATCACATTTAAAATTGAGGATTTGTACCAGACATGACTTGATTCTCATTTTTTCCCTCCCCACAAGTCTGCATCCCCCACCCTCTATATACATAATTTGCTTCCTTTTCTTTATTATTACCACCTTCATTTTCCCCTCGTTATTTTCCCCTACACTCTCTTCCCTTTGAAATATTTTCTTTTTACAATATCAAGATTTGTAGTATGTAGCAAATATTTTTAAGTTTAGACTCCATGATGTGTGTTGAAATCCTCTGGGTCATGAGATTTACATATCTATCCTCCAGAGCAGATTATACACTTCATTTTCCCTTCCTTTTCTTTTTGTTTTTAGTTTAGTTTAGTTTTGTTTTTGCCAGAAGATTTGACACAGGTGATGTAGAAGTTCCCTTACTCAGAGTCACTGGCAAGTTCATGAGGAAATGGACCACAGTTTGTCCTTCCGGTGTGAAGAAGGCACACAAAAGCTGTCGCAGTTCCTCCAGAAAGGTTGTGCCTGGAACACTTCTTGGGGCTGAGTACACTGCCTATGATGTTTTCCTTGAATTCTCAAGAGGGAGCCTAGTTTTTCAGTCCTTCAATAATCCAGCAGGGCCGGGGATATAGCTCAGTGGTTCCGGCGCCTGTCTTGCAAGCGCAAGAACCTGGGTTCAATCCCTGGTAACCACATAACAATACTGGGTGTGGAGACTCACCCCAGCGGCAACCAATACCACATACCAGTGCCAGGCGTGGTGGCTCACGCCTGTAATCCCATCGGGAGGCAGAGGCAGGAGGATTGCTGTGATGTGAGTTGGAGGCTGAGCTCAGGGCCAGCCTGAACCACAAAGCGAGACCCTGTCTCAAAAAAAAAACAAAAAACAAAAAACAAAAAACAAAACAAAACAAAAATAATAATCCAGCAAATTTCACAATTACCCAGTTCCTTCCTGCCTGTACTATCTCACTGAGTCTACAGCTATGGCATCTCAACCAGCATTGAACTCATTAATAGTTTTACAATATTGAGAAAATATTTTTGTATTTCTGAATTCCATATCCATCATCACCTAACATAGTAGAAATTTTGTGTTTTGAACAGATGTTTGTTGAATTATCTTGATCTCTTTCTTAATTCTGTGAGAAATTGTGGGTCTACAAGGGATCTCTGCTATCATTCAATAGCTTTACTACTTGGTCATCAAAATTAAAAATCCATTTTAGTCTTTTACATTCAAGTTATAGATCAAGAAATTATATTAAATAATCGCACATATATAATATTAAAATAACAATATTGACATGGTTAGAGGGAAAGTGTTATGGAACAATAGGAATAAATGAATAATTAGAGTAATTAGTACCCTCATGAAAAAAGGAATTTTCATGAATTTTTCCTCATTTTTCCACATGGTCAATTGAGTCTTTGTGTTTTATTATATACTTTCTTCCTGTAGATTCTGCTTTCATAGTCCTTCTTTCTCATTGTGTAAAAAGTGAGGACAGATAAATTTTAATTTTTATAATAATTTTTTATAATAACTCTTTCATAAATATTATCCAACTCATCCACACCATACATCCAACTCAAAATATGCAAAACTATGCTGATATTACTCAGAAGTGTACAGTAAGGGGTGCCAAGGATGTAGCTCTGTGACATCGCTCCTATTTGCCAAGTGTAAGGTTCTGAGTTCAATCTTAGGTACTGCTAATAATAATAATAATAATAATTATAATAATTATATGATGTGTAAAATGTCACAAGGAAAAATTTAAAAAATATTTTTAAATAATGAAAACATGAAGTGATTTCACAGTGCAATAACCTCTTAATTATATCTCTCAACTGTAAAAATAAATGAGGCCATTCATTAACATTTATGGTAATTATATATGGTAACATTCAAAGAGAGGTGCTTAGCTATGTTCTTGGCAATGAGTGACCAATCTGTAAATGTTAGTTCCCTAATCATACCCTTAAGATCAATCAATTAATAGTATTTAAATGTACTACAGAAGATGATAATTGAAATAAATACTAACACAACACAAAATCAGGACCTCCAATAAACACCCACACTCACAGGTTCTTTCTGCATTATTCACAACAGCAAAGAGATGTAAGCAAATAAAATATTCATTGATTGATGAATGCATATCTACATCTATATCTATATACAGATATAGATATAGTATGAGTAAGCATGTGTATGTGAGATGAAATGTTATTCAGCAGTATAAAAACATCAGAGCCTACAATTTGTGTCAGTATGAGTGGGCTTAGAGAATATTACACAAAATTAAATAAGCCAGACACAGGAAGACAGCTGTGCTGTATTATTTACACTGCAATCTAAAATAACCAAACTCAGACAAGCTGAGAATGTGAAGGGAGTTGCCAGAGTCAGGGCAGGAGTGGAGTTGTGGAGATGATGGTCCAAGTGTACAAGGTTTTAGATAGGCAAGGTAATTAAATTCTGAGCATAGTGTCTATAGCTAATAATGCAATATTTTGTATACTTCCTGTTTTCTCAAAGAGTAGAACTTAGAGTTGAATGTTCTTTGCGTAAAGTATAATGTGATTAATAATGATGGTAGTGGTGGGGAGAGAGTTTGGGAGGTGGTGAAGGAATATTTCTGTAGGTTTCATGGTAGAAATAGCTTCATAGATATATAAATCTGAATGGTATCCCCCACATAAATCATATCTCAGTATTTTCAAAAAGAATATGACAGTAAAAAGAATATGATTTACGACACTCCTTGTGACCAAATGAAAAAGATAAAAAGACTACAGAATTTTAAAGACCTCGTTTCTCCCATGAACAATATCCTTTCTGACAAGTCATATACAGCACAGCCTTATAACATCCTTATATATAAAATAATACATTTGGACCCTGTAGTGTCTTTCAGGCTGATGGAATTATAGTAATAGTACAGATAAATTTTTTCTTTAGTTGTTTGGATTTACTTTCTACAATACAAAGGCATAATTTAACTTCTTGTATTTGTTTAACATTCTTTAAAACTAAGTTTTTGA
>PVIR01032931.1:0-18248 GCA_004026965.1 Petromus typicus | reverse complement strand
AAGTGAAAGAAGCTAAAACTAAACACATGACTGTATATAAAAATCTAGAGCAGGCAAATCCACAGACACAAAAAATTAGAATGGTACTTTCCAGGGATTAATAAGTTAGAGGGTAGGTAGTATGCAAAAGAGAAAAGGAAAGGGGATATAGGAGAAAGTAAAGAAAGGAAAGAAAAACTTGATAGTAAGGGAAAAAAAATGAAACAAAGCGTATGCATATAGAGGCAGGGTGGTAGGAGGGTGAGGCACGGGGAAAAATGAAAATTAAGATGTGTCATGTACAGGTACAAGTTCTCAATGTTAAATGTGATCATATTGTGTGTACAAACTGTACCAATAAAATCAATTTTTTTTTTTTAAAGTTAGGGTAGGTATGGAACTGTTAATGGGCATAGGGTTTTATTTTGGGGCGTGACACTGATTATGATGATGTTCGTAAAACCCTGAAATATATTAAAAAGCAAATAATCATATACTTTAAAAGGAGTGGATTTTATGGTTTGAGGAACTATATCTCAATAAGGCTGTTATTTGAAATAAAAAAAATGCCTACAGAGGCAGTTCTGGAGTTAGGAAAACTAGTTAAGAGATTGTTGCCTGCTGACACAAAGTACACTGAGTGCTGGCATTTCAGGTGGTGCTCAGTAAACCAGCTCTAAAAACAAAACAAATGAACAAAAAGCTAATATGTAGCATTTGCTGATTTCTGTGGTATAAATATCCCCTTCAAGTTATTAGAGTGAAATCTGAGAACACTGCGTTAGAAAAACAAGAGGTGAATCAGCTGGTATGGACTGTTAAGAGCTGGCTTCAGCTTCCCTTGAATCGGCTTGTTCTATTTCCCAGTCATAGATGCCAGACAGTGTGAGCAAAAGTGACCTCAGTTCCAAGCGGAGGGGCAGGATCTAATCAGCCTAAGAAAATTGGCATCATCTCGGAAACAGTAATAGATTCAGTATTAGGCATGGGGCTTGACTCTGTTCAAACAGATGAAAGCCTAGGACTTTCGTTCAATAGTTTATGTGAAAGAATTCTTTTCCCACAATTAACTGTAAACAAGGAAGCATCCATCCCAGGTTGCTATTGGCAGCCTTCCTCCAATTACTATCGCTGAAAAGGCAGAAGAGAATCAGAAGGAAACATGACGCGATGCTGTATTAATTCTTTCCTAAAGCTTGCTGTTTGAAAGAATGCGAGTCAACGAATTGCTATCAGAGCCTGACTCAATCAGAGCTGGGTTTTGTGCATCTTTCTAGTTCAGAATAATATGCGCTACAGGGATACTGAGGAACTTCAAATGAGAGCAAGGAAATGAGTGAAAAGCAAGGGAGCAGGCGTACATACAGTAAGAGTACAGGAGAGCAGTGAATTTGTGATGAAGCAGATAACTAGGAATCAGAAAGATGCAGATATGAGAAAGGTAGACAGAAAATACAACAAAGTAGTAGGACCCTGGGGGATATAATTTATTATAAGAAAGCAAAGCCAGTATGCCTTTCAGAATTGAAATAAAAAGATATGAAATAGAGTATTTAAAGAGCAGACCACACCAAGAATAATCCTATAGAGGACCTTAATACTAAC
Source organism: Petromus typicus (assembly GCA_004026965.1). Classification (NCBI taxonomy): domain Eukaryota; kingdom Metazoa; phylum Chordata; class Mammalia; order Rodentia; family Petromuridae; genus Petromus; species Petromus typicus. The sequence goes on along the minus strand of PVIR01032931.1, from coordinate 16,664 downwards.
CACAGCTCATACCCAAGGCAAAGCTGGGATACTAGAAGCTCAGTATAAGCAAGTAACTTGGTGTATCATAAATGAAGGAGGGAAATCTTAAAAATTAATAATATATGTTTTTCTCCTTTCAGTGCATATAACCACTCTCTTGCCCAAGAGGAAGATTAAATGTGTCTCAGGTAAAATGCCAATCAAATAACAAAGTAATAGGATTAAAATAGGATTTTTTTTTTCCTCCAGCAAAACTATAGTCTTGTAATCCAACCGACAATCTTTAGGACTTTAGAATATCAACGATTAAGTGTCAGATCATGAAGTTTTACAGATGTGTACAGACAATCCTTGGCTCTGAAGGCTAAAGGAAGGGTTAGAGACAGACGGAAGACTGGGAAGTCTACATGAGGAATCAAAGAAAGGGAAAAAAAAGAAAAGAAAAGCAGAAAGGCAAAAAGGGCCAACATACTTTCCTGTTTTTTTTTTTTTTTAATTTCTTCTTTAATCACACAGTCTTCTTATCCAGGACTGAGAGAAGGACACATGAGAATAATGGCAGAAAGATGTAGGGTCTCCTCCCTCCATTCCTATTAAGGACTCTTGAAATACATCACTTTTCAAACTGCCCCTGTCAGTTGCCTAGATTAGTCAGGCAGAATAAGTCTCTAAGATTCATCTGTAGTGAGCCACTTTCATGACCTGTGTCACAGACATATTCCACAAGTACTGCATATCTGCAGAAAGAGGTACTAAGAGGGCTCCAGGCCAGGGAGCTGGGACTGAAGCAGTCATGTGGGCTTCTGTGGGGTCTACGGTAGGGGAGTGGAAAAGAGTTTGAGTCATTCCAGACTTGCTTTATAGACTTCAACCAATCCAGAGAGCGAAGAATAAGACTGCAAATTACAACATCCACATGTTAGTCACTAATACTTGTAAGGAGGAGAACATCAGGAAGACTATGACATCATCCTAGATATTGGAATAGACTGAAAACACCATGTATAAAACTACTCTTCCTCCCCTGCATCTACCATGTCCAATCACATCCTTCTATTTGTAGATATCCCATTTATTTATAGATGTCCTATTAGGAAGAGTTGTCATTGCTACTACTGTATAACAAATTACCTACAGATTAGTGTAAAACAACAGTCATTTTATTATGTTTCCGGATTCTTTGGCTCAGGAATTTGGACAAGGTACAGTAAAGTCAGGACCTCTATGGTCCACAATGTCTTGCTAGGAAGACTTAAAAGTTGGGGGTTACTAGAGAATTAGAGACTGAAAGCATCTATTATAAGTAGAAGTTATGTGGGCCACCTGCTCGCCTCTCAGCTGGGTTGTTGGCTGGGACAACTACACGGCTCCTCCTCATGCATTCACTTGGACTTCCTCACAACATAGTGACTAAATGGTGATGATGAGCACTGTACAAGGTAAGGCAAGAAGGTAGATTATTTTTTTATTACCTAACCTCCAAAGTCATATGGCATCACTGTGCAACAGATACAGGTCACTCAGATCCTTGCGTAGGTGACAGATTCTGCCTCTCAGTGGGAACAGTTTCAGAATCACATTGTAGGAGGTGTGGAATTAGGAGCATTAGTTGCAATCATTTCTGAAAAATACTCTTATTTTTTCTTCCTCTTTTCAGGGGGAAGAGTATGGGCTATCAGGGCCCCCAAGATCACTCCTAGATCTGATGATTTTCTAGGTTGTAATATACACAGTTGTATTCATGGCTACGATAAAACAAAAGGACACAAAGCAAAATCAGCAACAGAAATGGCCTGAGATCCCAAGGAAACTCCAAAAGTCCTCTCCCAGTGGAGTCACACAAAATGACACATTCCTCCACCAACGAATTGTGATGTGCTCTTTACCAGGGATGCCCACTAGATATTCAGCATCCGAAGTCTTTATTGAAACTGGCAGCATAGGCATCCTCTGTCCAGCATATACCAGAGCTTCAGACTCCCAGAAGAAAAACAGGTGTTTAGTATATTGTTTCCTCAGTGTAGGTACAGTGAACCATTTTAATCAGGGAATTCTTAGCCTAAAACAAATTTTCTAGATGCCATCACACCTTCCTGGCAAGCACAGTTCCTGAGTTTGATCCCTAGTGCTAAAAAAACAAATACATTAAGATCAAATCATATATGTATATAAATTTTTTCTAGATGCCAGCCAAGGGCCAAGCTTTTGATCAGGCACTTGAAAGGACAGTAATCTTAGCTCTTTACAGCGTGCAGGAGATGGAAGATGATCTCTGAGAAAGCAAAAGTATTTTCAAAAGAGAAAAATACTTCTTATAGGAACTGTTTAAACTATGCAGTCAATAGGAGCTTTACCTGGAAGGAAGTGTTAATGTTCTCTCACTGGTGACAGGCTTGAGGAAAAGGCCACTTACTCATCCATTAGATACACTTTCTTTTCATACTTGAGGTGAATACAGTTTGGTGGCCTACTATTTAGTGCTACTCACAGACCCTGATTTCTGCCTAAGTTTACTCAAGCAAGCTCTCCTGAGCCTTGAGGTAGGGAGGTTAAATGGTATGTGAACTGGATAAAAATTACACACAAAGATTTACGCAGAATCAGATGGGAGAGAAATTCTGCAGACTCTTCCATGGCTAACTGAAGACAAAGAAGCAAGAATGATTCACAAATTCAAATCTGGATGGCTGGGAGAGTTCTAACACCACTAAAAAGAACAAGAAAGACATGCGGGTGTGGTGGACGTCTTCTAAGGGGGAAATGATGAGTCACATTTTAGACATTTTAAAGTTGATATGGCGTCAGTATAAAATGTTTATTTGGAAGCTGCTGCTATGGGACAGATGGCTTGGAGAGAAGTCAGTGCCCCAGGCGCAGCAGTGATCGCCGGCAGGGAAAAAATAGCTATAAAGAACATTCCCCAGACCATAGATGACATTTGCATATGGACTGTGGCTTACATAATTGTACTCTATCAGTTTTTCTGAGGTTGTAAATTGTGCCATAGCTGCGTAGCCTGAATTACACATCGATCTATTTAGGGCGACAGGGCATGGTTCTCCAGCCCACTCTCATATGGTAAACAACTGGTGATTCTACCAAAAGATTATCTGGCATCTCCTTGCACAATGCTTCAAACTTTCTAGTTAAGTTTGAAGTTACATAATAATAAAAAGTTGTGCTCCCAAAATAATGGTTGGTGTAGAGTCACAGAGGTAGAGGAACTGTCTCAGATTGTGTAAAATGAAAGGACCATGGTTTTGGGAACCAAATTTTGAGGATGGCTGAGTCTATAAAGAAGCCACAGGACAGAGGAGAGGTGAGAGGCAGTGCTGCAAAGTCACAGCAGGTAGGGAGGTAGAAGAGTGCAATGACAGTTAAGGGGCTAACTTCCAAAGAAGCTGACAGGGAACAAGACCTGACAAAACACAACCATGTAAACCAATCTCCAGTTATCTTTTAGTGCGCTATTTCAGAAGGTCCTATGGGTGAGTGGTTTCCCAGTTAACCTCCTTCCTTTATGAAGGACAGAAAGAACATGGTCTTATCATTTACATCAGTAAAATGTATCAGTGAATCTTTAAGTGATGGGCTCTTAGATGCCCACTCAGTCCTCATTACCCCATAAGTGCTATATTATTATTCTAAGCAAGCACTATTATCTCTTGCATCTTTATTTTCAAGATAAATTGTATTGCTATTTCTCAGTCAAATGTGTGTCCTCTTCTCATCCAATATTTTCCCTGTCTTCTGATAGGCTTTTTCTTGCTTTTCTTTATTTTTATCTGATTTTATCCTCTTTCTTTAGGACCATTTTATTTTTGATAGCTTTATTTTTCAAGATCATTTTCAGTTTTCAGCCTACCTCTGGACTATCAATAACTGTGCCTAATTTAATATTATATGATAATGTGCAAACCTAGTCTCAATCCCTTCAACTAGCTCATCCATTAAAAAAATGCATAATGGCTTATCTTTCCTGGGCAAATTAGTCACTGTGAACTAACCTTGGGTCCACCATTAAAGACAACCATTAGCCACCTGGCATCAGTACTGTGAAGAACCTCTTTCCCTGGCATGACTGTAAGTACGTTCATTTGTGTACGTCACTTGCTTTTTAAAGACAAACTGAAGTGACAAGCTTATTTACATGAAATGTCACACTGGATGAAATGAAAGTAGATACAGAAGTAGGTTACTGTGATATTTTCTTTCATTATTTTTAGTGTACATTATATACAAAGATACTACCACTTATAGACAAATGACTGAGGATCTGCCTCCCCCAGTGAAGTTGTCATCTAAGCACACACACTGGTATGGGAGGAAAAGAAAAATTCCCCTGGGGCCAAATCCACTTTATCTCCCCTGGGGACCATGGGAAGATCTGTTCAATCATTTTCTCCACAAAAATGCAAGTGATTTTAATTACACTGCAAACATAAAGGCAACTAGTAGACATATAAGTAATAATTATGTCACTAGTAGGACATATTTTGTTACATATTTAAGAAGAATTTATCATTAAATAAAATTCTATCAAGGAAAAAAAAACTGTAACAAATAGAAGTGTTCAAAAACTGGAAACCAGTTCTGGAAAGTGTAAAGAAGTTTAGGCTGTGGCATAAATGCAAGTATCTACCTCATAAATGAATCTGGTCAACATATTAAGGTTTTATTACACTGAAATATACAGAGATCTACACAAACAAGTTACAAAATAAGATGACTTTAATATAAAATGACACTTTTCTTGTTTTTTGTCTATATTTATGAAGAAATTTGCTTTAGCTACTGATTTATATTTACAATGGTATAACTTAAGGGTTATGTATAAATTTGAGGTCTAGAGTTCTCAACTCTTAAAATTACTTTTTTTTTTTTAGTTTTTTTGAGAGTCCTGAACTCCTACATAGCCCAGGCTGCCCTTGAACTTACAGCAATCTCTCTGCCTCTGCCTCTCAAATGCTAGGATTATGGATGTGAGCCACCACACCCGGCTAAAATCACTTTTTAAAAATTGTTAGAAATGTCAAATATATTCACTGTAGAAATTAAACATACTCAAAAAGAGGAAAATAGAATTTCTCACAGTCTCAAATTCTCTGAAGTACTAATGAGCTTTTTGACCTAGTCCAGAAACAGAAGGTGAATTATGGCTATTTAACGTTAGAAGGCAATATAAGACAAAGCTAAAGTTTCAGAAAAAACAGGATGTCTTTCCAAAGAAAGGATGCATACTAAAACTACCTAAAAATCTGATTTTCCTGTGAATTGAGACCACACAGTTTCTTCATTGTTGGTGAAACATGAGATGAACAGGGGGCTAAAATATTTATTTCCTAATTTTCAAGCAGACTTCAATTAAGTATCTATAGCCAAGGTCTTTAATCAAAAAGATTACATGGTGATAAAATGTTTTTCAGTAGAACAAGCTCAAGGATGGAGTCAAATCAAATCAAACAGAAGAACTGAAGAGTTAGGGAGCTTTACAGTAAAGCTTATTCTTTCTGTATCAGTCAGGATGTTTCAAAGAAACAGAAACAATTGGAAGTAGAGGAAAGAAGGACAGGAATGAGAAAAGGAAATGAGGGAGAGAGATTTTAAGAAATTAGTTCAAATGGTTATATGACTGCAATGCTGGCAGGCTGGAAATAGGCAAGATTTCTAAGCTACGAACTTTTGACAGAATCCCTTCTCTTAAACAACCTCTTTTTTCTCTTCAATCTGTCAAGTGACCGAATGAAGTGCAACTACATTATCAAGGATAATCTCTTTGACTTAAAGTTAAGTGATGGCAACATCTAGAGCAGTATTTGATTAAATAACAAGGAATCGTAGCCTAGCAAGGTTGAAATTAACCATTACAATGTCAAACCCACTAATTTCAGTTAAAGAAGCCAAGGTCTTCAGTTAAACTGACATTTGTATGAAGCAGCTGAAGGTATGATATCTAGATTCAGACCTAGAATCATGACAAATATTTATTTGCTGTATCATTATTGATATTTAATCTCTCTGATACACACTTTAGCCAATATCACTCTAAAAAAGGGGGTTTCTCAGGACAATTGTGAAGATTAAGTGAGATAACACATGTAAAATAACTAGGCTAGTGTGCAGAACATGGTAAACAACAAGTGTTATTTCACTGTGCTCTCTCTTCCTTTATTTCTCCTGTCTTCTCCCCATCTCTTTCTCTTTTCCCCAACTTACCCTTCTTTTCTCCCTTCCTCCCTCTTTTCTTTTCTTCCCATTTAACAACAACTATGTATTCCACTGAGTAAGGAATATCCGATTGTAGTCCAATCAACTGGGGAAGCCCATAGAAGCCCTATAAAAACATTTAAGTTTAGCATAACCATTAGCATAACCCAAGGTTGAAACTGAAGCCTAGGAAACATGGTTCCTTCATCTTACTGGAAAGATAAAATTCAACACCAGAAATGTTTGCCTATCAAGGTCCAAACCATCCATCCCCATATGTACACATACAAGGTCAGAATGCCTATGTGTAATTTACATTGAGATCTTTCAGGTAACTTAGGTTGCATAAGGCCACCACCTTTTTCTGAACACAACAGAGGGCTGTTTCCAGTAGCAGCATTATGGAACATTCTGGCATGGATTATACGACAGCTGGTAAAAACCAGACGGCCACTTCCTTCTCCATTTCAACTCCACGTCACTATCTTATTTTCAGATTCTACAACTTTCACTTATTTTATTTTAAAATATAGAAAGAAAAACAAGCATGCTCATCCAATGGCAATTTATTTTTTGTCAGTAGATAATGAATCAGAACATTAATAGGAAAAACAACAAATTAAACAGTGGATATGTTCAGATCCAGTACAAATAAAAGTGAAGTAAAATTCATAAAGACAAATCATGGAGCCTCATTCCCTCGTAAAAGTGTGAAGAAACAAAAACAAAACACTTTGTTTTAAGCTACAGTGCTTATGTGGGATTGTTCTGAGGTCATATTTACATTGCATCCATCTGCAATGCACGCTAACTTTAAAACATAATTCTCTATTAAAACTCTCCAAATCTTTCAACCTCTGAATGAATGAGGTTCTGCAAGGCTTTAATTTAAAAGCACTCATATGCTTGGAAAGATCACTGAAAGGCAGCTCTGGTTATGAAAACATAATGGCACTTCCCACTTACAATACTAACCAAACAGCAGATGCATGGCTGAGGAGAGCTATAACAACCTTCAGGTGCACCTGAAGTCTACTGAGGGCTGGGTCCTCTGACCCATAGTCTCGCTTTACCAGTCCTGTCTTCTTAGAAGTTCTTTTCTGACATCCACACTTTGTATCTAACCAACACCCTATTTTACATTCCTTCACAGCCAGAGCAACGTATCTGATTCATACTGTACTCATTCCATAGCTGCACCCCAGCATCTACCAATCTTCAGTATTGGCCTACCTCTGAAACAGTAAATTCTAGTACACGCTTTTGATCATAACCTCTTCTAGCTCTCACTCCCTTCCTTACTTTCATATTTGTTCTCTTTTTCATCAAAATTTTCATTCCTTTAACTCTTCATATTCCTGAATTTGTTGCTCCCTGATTAAACTATTTTCTTTATGCATCCTAAGTGTGTTCCTTCAACTTGCCATCCATATCCTCAGCTCCTTGTCTCTTCTCCTAAAGACGCACATGCCCAACAGCCAATCTTAGGTAAATCTAATGTACCTTCTTTGTCATTTGTCCTTTGGTTGTAAATCTAATGTACCTTCTTTGTCATTTGTCCTTTGTTTGGTTTGGAAATGGACAAGCTTTTTACAGAAAGTGTCTTGAAGTGAAAAGGAGATGAGCTGTAATAAGCATTCAGCTTAAGAAGTAGAGATCAGAAGAAATCGCCTGCAGTTCTTTTCCTTTTCCATTCCTTGGAAATGACTTCACAGATTCCCAATCCTATCTTTCTTTGTCTGTGTTTACAAATAACCCATTTACTGCCTGCATCCCATTTACTTCCTATACTTCTGTCCATTTTTATACAAATACGTGTTATACACGATACTATATAAATTAATGAAATCTCAGTTCATGAACATTTGAAATAACATGAAGCTAAATGGTTAAAGATTTCTATAAGAGCTATATAATATCAAAGGCAGTAGTGAAAGTAACTTTTTTAAGGCTGCATTGTAAAGTCTCTGGTAGGTCACAAAATACTCTTCTTGCTTCCAAGAATTTGTGAATTGTACATTTGTTTACATGCATGGTAAATTCATTGTCAGAATTCAATCATTATTTTGTTGGTTTTTAACCATCCAGTGTTATTATGATTTAAAATACGTTTTGTGTCCTAAAACAATTTAACATAGGCATTGTTATTAGAATCAGTACTAAAAACATGCCTCAAAATCAGTTACTTTGGCATAGAAGGTAGAAATGAATAAACAAGACCCTGTAATAAATTCAAACAACTGTTAGGCAGGCTGTGCAGTTAATATGGAAACCAGCAATGATAGAAACATTGGAAACAGTTTTGAAAATATTAAAATCATGAATATATGACACAATAGCTAAAGATTTCTGTGCCCTGAGAATATGTATCACATTCTTTACTTTTTTGTCTTTTTTCTTTATTTTTGTGGAAAGCATATATTTTATCATCTTATTCATTTTTTAATGTACAGTACAGCATTAACTATGTGTATTTTTTATTTTTATGTTTACAAAACATAATAATGACATTTATCTGGAAGAATTGGTATGGATACACATTACATTTTAATCATTTTTGCATTCTTTACATTTATCATATTTGAACTTTATGAGTTTTTAATTAGGAATATTACAACTTTATGTTAGTCAGAGATAGTCAAATCTTAGGTAAATATGAAATGCTTTCTTTTTTTTGGAGACAGGGTCTTGCTTTTGTAGTTCAGGCTGGCCCTGAGCTCAGCCTTGAACTCACAGCAATCCTCCTGTCTCTGCTACCCGAGTGCTGGGGTTACAGGCGTGAGCCACTACTGTGTTATGTGGTTCTGAGCTGCTGGGCATGAGTCTCCACATCTGGCATTGTTATATGTGGTTACTGTGATCAACTCAGGCCCTTGCACTTGCAAGACAGGTGCTGGAACCATGGAGCTAAATTCCAGGAATGCATTTTAAAATAATAAGCAGTAATTCTTGGTGTGTTGGAAAAAATCTAAAAAGTGTAAATGAAGGAAATTATCTAGACACTCAAGAGCTAACTAAGCTAGCATTTTTGTAGCTATGACACTAACAGCTATCGATGGATGTTTTAAAACCTGTAGAGTATTTTGTGATATGATTATCATATTTTTAATTAACATTATTTATAATACTAAATACTTAACAAGTTTTGGTATTATAAATAATTTAGTAATTAGCATCTTTGAACACAAATTTTATTCCTAGTTTGAACTGTTTTTCATTAGAAACATTTCCTACAAGAATTATTAGGTCAAATAGTATCTTAATACAGATCACCAAATTCTTTACAGGAAGAGTAAAACAATTTGCATTAGGCCCAGTAGCAGATAAAAGTACCTTTCTCATTCTATTTTTATCCTTTTGAATGCTATAAATTTCTAAAAATACTTCCAACATTAACAAGAAAACAATCTTATTATTTTAACTCACATCTTTTATTGTTTATAAGTTGGTCTTTGGTTTATATTTATTAGTCAGTTATATTTCCTACCTGGTAAATTGCCTATGTATATTCTTTGCTCATTTCTCTGGGGTATTTACCATTCTTCCTGCAGGTAAGCATGAATTTTGTATGTACTAAGTATACTAATCTGTAAGCTGTCATATTTTTTTCATGGCTTGAATGTTAGTAAATAACATATCAGAAAAGAAATGTCATAAATCACCTTTGTGAAACTTTTACTCTATGTATGCTTTCAAACAATTCTCATAATCTTAAATTTGCATAGAAAGCAAAATCTACAGGGGTTTTAGCTATAACTATATTCCATTTTTTTTTTTTTTGAGACAGGGTCTGTCTTTGTGGCTCAGGCTGGCCCTTAGCTCAGCCTCAAACTCACATCACAGCAATCCTCCTGCCTCTGCCTCCTGACTGCTGGGATTACAGGCATGAGCCACCACTCCTGGCACTGTGGTATGTGGTACTAGTTGCTGCTGGGCGTGAGTCTCCACACCCAGTATTTTATGTGGTTAACTGGGGATCAAACCCGGGTCCTTGTGCTTGCAAGACAGGCGCCGGAACCACTGAGCTAAATCCCAGGCCCTATATTCCATTTTTAAATGTAATTTGTAATTATTTCCCATTCTCCTAAAGTGGTAACTATTCCTTTTTATTCAAGATTTCTGTCTCAATTTGTTTTCACATTTTTAAAAACAAACAATAGCTTTAACCTCTGCTTGTGTTCTCTTATGAGCGGCAATCACAAGGCAACTGCAGTTACAGGCTAGACTTAACCAGTTTGGAAGTCCAAGATGGTCTCCTTGTTCATAAAACAAGCACCTCAGCATTTTTCCTTACGGCATCTCTCCAACAGAGTAGCCTGAGTTTTTCACATGGTTGCTCAGGCCTTCAAGAGGAGGAAGCTGTCCTCTTAATTAAGGTGAGTCTTACATCTGGCAAAGAATCACTCCTGCCACACTCTACTGATCATATCGATGACCTGAAGCCAGATTCAGGAACAGCCACTTCTCACTGAGGAAGTAACCTATGCACAGAGAAAGATCCACCATCTTGGGAGATAATCTATCAGATCTTCTTTTGTTTTATTGATTTCAGTAAAAATTTCCTTATAAAAATATTTTAAGTTGGTGTTGCTATAATGGTTTGTATGAGTTTGTTCTTCTACTATTTTGTAACTGGTTAGTGCTGATATGAAGGAATGCTATTATTTTATTCATTTTAATTATTTCTCAGTTTAATATCTTGGTTCTTATAAGTAGTCACATATTTAATAATCAGATGATTTTTTTTTCTCTTGCTTATTATTAGTTAAATTTCTTATCTTTATCCCCTGTCTGTTCCACTGGTAAGACTTCTAAGGCAAGTTTAATAGGAAGTGGCTTTGTTTTGTTTCTGTTCCACAATTCTGTTGTTGTTGTAGTTGGTTGTTTGTTTTGGTAATGCTGTTTATCAAATCCATGGCCTCACATATTCCAAGAAATATGCATATTCTGGGCTGGGGATTTAGCTCAGTGGTTCTAGTGCCTGCCTTGCAAGTGCAAGGGCCTGGGTTCAGTCCCTGGTAACCACATACAACAATACTAGGCATGGTGACTCAGCAGCAATCAGTACCACATACCACAGCACCAGTCATGGTGGCTGCAGAGGCAGAGGCAGGAGGATTGCTGTAAAGTCGAGACTGAGCTCCGGGTCAGCCTGAATTACAAAGTGAGACCCTGTCTTAAAAAAAAAAAAATTATGAATATACTATTGCATAATTCTTAAAAATACGAATACATTCAAATTATAAAAATCAACATGCACATTCTATAGAGGTGAATTAGGCCATATACCTACATTTGTCCATATAATACAAATGGATAGACAGGTGGATTCTTATTCTAGATAAATTAGATTTTAGGTTAAGAGTAAAAACAAGATAAGGAAGAAAATGACTGGTGTTTTGGAAACTGCAGTATTTTCCCCCCAAAATTTATAAATTCCTCAAATTAAATTGTAACCATAATATATTCCACTGATTATCACAACTACCTAACATGTGTGAATAAGTATAAAACATCATAAATCTCTGCAATTTCTCCTTTCTTCCCAAGACTGACTACTGAAACTGGATATAATACATCACTTTAAATACAAAATAAACATTAGCATTTGGTTCTTGTACTCACACATGGCTGATAATCATAGGGCGGGGTATAATCTTCTGAGTATGTTGTCAAATCATACCTAAAAGAGGTAAGTCCATTTTGAGAAAAGAAATGACTCCAAGAAGAAGGATATTTTTAATTTTTGTACTTTATAGGAAATAAAGTTTCTGGAAGAACTAGTTATACTGAAATGTTGAAAAACCACAACTTAGAACATTTAGAGTTTTACCAACACCATGAGGTACCCCTCCTTCAAATTACTTCTAGTTCAGCACTACCTACTACTGCTCTGCACAAATTATTCCTATGGCTACTTCCAAGTCCCTCAGCTCTGGGGCTCTGCATTCCACCAGTTCTCTGTATTGACTTCCCTTGACTCTGAACTTTTTTACTCATATCTCACTTTCTATGATGGGTAACAGCTGAAGACCTAACAGAAAACAGCTAGACAGGCTGAGATTATGAAGCAGCCCCAGTCATCACCCCATTACACCCCCAGAAATGCTGCATTCAAGCTGATACCTGAAGCACAGAAGTGAAGATGTCACTGCAAGTCAAGGGTGACAGAAGTCGCCTTAGGTCTACATGAGGCAAAGAGCTAAAGTCCAATGTACAATAGAAAATATGTAAAGACTATATATACTTTTGAGACCAGAGAAAGCTCAACTACCAGCACCGAGAAACTTAACAAAAATTTCCCTTTGTTTAGAATTTAGTGTAAGATAAATACTATTCTTCAATGAGATAAAAAATACTACTGCCATTCCTGCAATATTAAAGAAATAGATGGTCAAAGAAACCATCTAGTTTCTTAGAGAATTCAACAAGAATTCCAAAATAAGACAATATAAGTGAGCTACAGGCAGACTGCTAAAATTTAAAATGGTGGTAACTACCCATCCCTGCTGGGTCTCAAAGTGTGCTTCCCTGAATCATGGTAGAACCTGGGAATTCCATAAAATGCAATTACAATCACCCTTGAGCATTAAAGGAGGACTGGTTTCACGTGCCCTGAAGATACCAAAATTCTTTATGTAAAATGCTGTAGTATTTGAATAGAATCTGTGCAATCCATCCATATACTGCAAACAACTCTAGATCATTATTATTATTATTATTATTATTATTATTATTATTATTTTGAGACAGGGTCTCCCTTTGTAGTTCAGGCTGGCCCTGAGCTCACTATGTACCCCAGGCGAGCCTCAAACTCATAGGAATCCTCTTTTTTTTTTTTTTTTTAGGTTTTTTGAGACAGGGTCTCGCTTTGTGGTTCAGGCTGGCCCTGAGCTCAGCCTCAAATTCACATCACAGCAATCCTCCTGCCTTTACCTCTGAGTGCTGGGATTACAGGCATGAGTCACCATGCCCGGCACTGTGGTATGTGGTGCTGGTTGCTGCTGGGTGTGAGTCTCCATGCCCAGTATGGTATGTGGTTACCGGGGATCGAACCCGGGTCCTTGCACTTGCAAGACAGGCACTGGAACCACTGAGGTAAATCTCTGGACTGCTCTAGATTATTTCTAAGACCTAATATAATGTAAATGCCAAGAGACTGTTTTTCCAGGGTATTGTTGGCAAGCATTGACAAGAAACAATCTCTACATATTTGTTATAGACATAATTTTTTTAATATTTCAAGAAATATTTTCCACTGTGGTTGAATGAAGTTGTGAATATGAAACCCTTGGATATGTACACCAACTATATGTGGGTCCTGACCTAAATCCACAGAATTAGAAAATCTATGAGAGAAGACACATAATCTTTGCTTTAACAATCTTCCCAAATGATTCTGATGCCACTAGCTTTTGAGTACAGGTGACCAAAAGAGTTGAAATTGGAAGTATAGCTTTCAAACCAGCAAATTAAGAAAGGGTGTGTGTGTGTGTGTGTGTGTGTGTGTGTGTGTGTGTGTGTGTGACAGAGAGAGAGAGAGAGAGAAAGAGAGAGACAGAGAGAGGGAGGGAGGGAGAGAGAGATACACACATACCAATCCAATAAGAAGAAGGAAAAGAGATTAAAGAGTATAAGGAAATAATTCCTGATCATAAGATAAAATTTAAAAATAAAATTAAATACCTTCACAATGAAAGTAAAGAGGTTACTTATTGATGAAAAATGAATATCAAGCTGTTTTTAATGCTTAACTATGTGATTTAACACCTAAAATAAACATACTTTCAAAATTTGAAGTGAAAGTATATAAATAGTACACATACAGCAAATATTAACCAAGAAAAACTTCTATTAATAACATAGACAATTTGTTAGATAATAGCAAAAACTACTAGTTATGAAATCACTACTCATTGAATGAACAAGTCACAAAGAAGACATATTAAGTTAATAACCTAACCATATATATATAAGGCAGGAAGAATCAGAATCACAAAGACAAAATGACAAATCTATAGCCATAGAAGAAGAGTATAACACATTCTGTAGCCCTTTGGCTCCTTAAATCCAAACTCCACAGAGGTCTGTTTTCTTAAACTACACAGGCCAACAAAACACCATGCAGAATAAAAAATACTATTGGTAAACAGGATTCACTCATGCTTAATACTATGCCACCAAGCCAAAAATTAATATATCTTCCTAGAAATCAGGAGGAAAGGAAAGAGAGAGATGGAAGGAGGAGAGGGAGACGGAGAAAGAGAGAGACAGAAAGAGAGGGAGAGGGAGAGACAGGCAGCAAGGCAGAGAGACACAGAGAGAACTAAAATCCCCAAACAAGCCAGGTTTACTACCTTCTGGTTTAATCTTTATAAGGAAAATAACTTTGAAAGAACAGCTTTTGTTCTGTATCTGCTTTCTTTAGCCTTCTGAATCTATAAAATCAAATTTTTCTGCTCAGTTCATCATAATAATTTTATTGAATAGAGTGAGATGTTGCTTAATTCTAAAGTACAAATAAAGCCAACCTGAATTTTTTATTATTTTTATAGGTATATTTTATATACTACCATCATGATCACACTCAACATTGATAGTTTGTACCAGTATATGACATAATTCTCATTTTTTCCCATTCCCCTACCCACCCTACAACCCCCAGCCCCTATATACATAAGCTTTATTTCTTTTTTATTACTATCACAATATTTTCTTTCCCCTCATTACTTACCCATACCCCATTTCCCTTTGGATAGTTTCTATTTTATCATATCTAACATACATTCTAGAACTCATTTACATTTTCAATTTCTCATATCAGAGAAAAGATACAGTATTCACACATCTGTAACCTATTCATTTCACTTATGAGAATGTCCTGAAGGTACATCCATTTGAGTATGAATGATTCAAGCTTGTCATTCTTTATGGCAGAGTCCATTTTACAGAAAAACCACATCTTCTTTATCCAGTCTCAAGTTGATGGACATTTGGGTTATTTCCAAGATTTAGCTATCACAAACTGAGCTGCTATAAACATGGGAGCACATATGTCGCTGTGATATGAATCTTTTAATTCTTTCCAGTATACTGAATCCTTACATGTGCTGTAATTTTGTTTTTTGACACGCACACTTCAATTTACAAGTAGGTAGGTAGAACAGTCTAGTCAGCAGAGCCAGATCAGTCCCCATGCCAGACCGAATGAGGCAAGCATGCCGTGGAAGAGAGGAAAAGATAGCAGGCCCTAGACGGGATAGGACACAGAGGACATCGCCTCCAGAAAGACAGTGTCCTCCGTGATGGGGATGGTACTGAGCCCAGGCTTGAGATAAAAGGATCTGAGTCATGGTTTTGCAAGTATGAAAGTCCGGGATGGCAGTCATGGGAAGATACTCCTTCTGGGAAAGAGGAGGGCAATTAGGAAAAGAAAGAAATTAAGAAGACAAGCACTAGAAATTAAGGGTCATAGAACTATAAAATATTATCACATTATTAGTAGACCTCCCTCTCTCCAACTTCTTACGGCCACCCCCAATAGGTGTCATTAATAAGACTTTAGTGTTCTAACAGAAGAGGGCACTCGTGTGCTGAAAGAGTGAGCAAATTTCCCAAACTTCTCGCCACTCTGAGGTAGAACTACCCATGATTATTCACCTGCTGGGGAAAAAGCCAACATACCTAATAAACAGAAAAGGGTAACATTACTATGAGAGGAACACAATAAATGAGAAACAAAAATTAATCTTGTGAAATTTTTCCCCATAAATATTCCTTCCATCAGCCTGTTGAAAGATATACTGCAGAGCTTAGAAAACAGTTTTTAAAAAGACAGAAAAAGAAGTATAATAATTGCAATGGATGAAGAAATATTTTTGTTTTCCATAGCGGAAAAGCTAACCCACATTTTTAAAATTCACGAGACTCTTTAACTTGTAACAATATAGATTGTTCAACCAGGTTGTTGGATATAGGATCATTATACCAAAAAACCCCCCAAAACCCCCATGTTAGTAACTAGAAATTGGAAAGTGTAATTAGGTAGAAAATTTTCATTTATCATCATAGCAATGTATCTAATTTTCCATAAAAATATATACAAAAGAAAGTTGTGCAAGACATTTATACAGAAAAATTATAAAATTCTGTTAGACATAAAATAACTCCTGCATTGATGAATGATATGATTCATTATTATGATGGCAATTATTCCATCCAGTAAATATAACTCACTGCCAATCTGAACATAAACAAGGTATTTTGTGGAACAAGACTCAATCCTAACAGTTATAGGACTCCATAAATACCACAGGGAGGAGAGATAACTCTGACAAAGAATAAAATGGTTAAACTTATGCTACAAGATGTTAAGGCTTAACACAAAGCCATAATGAAGACAGTGTTTTGTCAGTCCAAGAATATACAAATAAACCAGTGAAATAGGATATAGAGCTCAGAAATAAACCTACTTA